>PVHP010002384.1:0-15957 GCA_004024765.1 Zapus hudsonius
AAAAAAAAAAAAAAGTCCTTAAAGATAAGACAGAGAAAATAATTTATACTAGGGTAGTGGCTTCCTGAGAAAGATCGGACAAACACAGCTGCACAGATAAGGGTTAAGCATGTCTTAAAAGTTGCTTGTGCTTTGTAGAAGTTATCTAGTCATTTTGACTCACATAAAATTTACAGCTAACTGCACTATTTCACCTCTGTTAAGTCCTGCTTAATTACACTCCTGTTTGATACATTTCTTATTGGAAATGCTCCAAGTTTTAGAGATTAAAAACCCTACTTTTTCCTTTGTTTGGGGCTGGTCTCCTGAGCCCTGCATTTGGGTGAGACAGTCACTGGCCAGTTCCTGTGTGAACAAATACAGCTTGCTTCAATTTGGCCTAAATTTGAGTCTGTGGCTTTTTCTCTGTGTTCGTGGGTTCAACAATGTCAAAGGAGGCACAATCTCTCCAACATGGTAGAAAGAAAACGTGCTAGACTAGGGGTCAAGAGACCCTCCTTGGAGTTCTGAGGCACAAACAAACATCCAAGTGACTTCAGGGAAGCCACTTCTGCTGGGCTCAATGCCACATATCAGGAGGTCCCATCAGAGGACTTGGGAAGCCCTCTCAGGTGTCACTTTCTGTGATGATTCATCCTCTCTGTCAATGTGACTGGATTCACCCGCAGTCATTTCCTGCAGTCACCTGAGGGCATTTCCAGAAAGGCTTACAGAGGAGATGATCCACACTGAATGCAGACAGTGTCATTCTGGAAATAAGCTGAGTCCTGGACTGAATGAAAAAGAGAGAGTGTGTGTGCTATGCACTAGCTACAGTTGTGATGTGACCAGTCACCTTGCCCTCCTGTCACTCACTATAATGTATCACTTCCCCACCATGATGTACTATATCAACCCTAACTGCAAGGCAAAATAAGCCCGCCCTTCCTTAAGTGGCTTCTTGATGGGTATTGATGGGTATGGATAGGTAGAGCTAGGTATTGGGTCACAGCAAAAAGAAAAGTAACTAATATATCTTCCCCAAATCCCTCTACTGAAACACTCCTGTGACATGTGCTGGGGACTCCCATGTGAACGCAGAGCTATGTGACCTGTCACCTAAGCATAGGGCTTTGTGTGGTCAGGGTCATGAGGATAAAGTACTCATTTCCTTCATTCAAGAGACGAAAAGCCAACATGTACATATATCATACACAAAATAATGCGCTACTAGACATTATAAAAGACAGGCATGAAATCAATCATTTTGAAACCCACAGCCCTGGGCTGGGGAGATAATACAGTGGATAAAGCCACTGCTGTCTGTGCAAGCAAAAGTAGCTGAGTTCAGATCCCCAAATCCCATGTAAAGCCTAACACTGCAACAGTAATCTATAATCCCAGCACACCTATGGCAAGAAGGGAGGTGGAAACAAGAGAATTTTCCTGAAGCTTGTGGGCCAGGTAGCTAATGAACAGCAGAAAATAGCAACAAGAATGAGAGACCCAACCTCAAAGAGGTGAAAGGCCAGGGCCACACCCACATGTGTGAACACACACACATGCACATACACATCTGCTTCATGGCAAGGAGAGTAACTGAAGGAAATTGCAATGATGAAGGTCCTAACAAACTGCTAATCAAAATGCCCCTTCCGCATGCCTAGGAATGACCTTGAAACCCTTACTTACCACAAGCCCTCCAGGCAGCAATCAAAGCAGTGCCCCTACCTGGTGAGAACAGCTGATGAGCTTAGCTCTGCAGCAGTCTCCTGAGCATAAGCCCCACCCCTTGAAGGCCCTACCAACTTCCTTTGACCACTACCATCACCTGCAGATGGCGAATATTCAAAATGGCCAATAAGAACTTTAAAAAAAAAGTTCAGCATCCTTAGCCAATCAAGGAAATGCAAATCAAAACCAAGTTTAGATGCCATCTTACCCCAGTCAGAATGGCTAAGATCAAGAAAAGAGACGACAAATGCTGGTGATAGAGGAACTCATATTTACTGTGCAACTGGAATAGCCATTACGAAAATCAGAATGGAGGTATCTCCCTCAACCACACACACACATACACACACACTGGCTACTTCTTATGCAATTCATAACCCCCTCTCCCATGGACTGATCCAGCAATCCCACTGAGGAAGGCCCTCAGTGGGTTGGGGACAGGGAGGAAGAAAATGGGGGTAACTTCATAAGACTTGCTCATACAATGTATAGATGTATCTATTAACGATAAATTTTTTTAAAAGTATCCTGTCAAAAAAAAATTAGAAAAAGAACTCCCATAAGACCCAGCTATTCTACTTCTAAGAACTCCACATTCTTCTACAGATACTTGCTCATCCATGTTTACTGCAATAGCTAAGAATTGTATCAGCCTAGATAACCATCAACAGATGGAGGGACAATGAACAAATGGTAATATACATAATAGAATTCTATTCAGCAATACAGAAAAACGAAATTGTGTCATTTGCAGGAGAACAGATAGACCTGGAAAGAATTACATTAAGTGAAGTGACCCGAGCTCAGAAAGACTTAAAACCACATGTCCTCTCTGATACATGTGTCTCAGCTTGTAACATCTATGGGTATGTGCACATAGGTGACATGTGTGTCTCAGCTTGTAACATCCATGGATATGTACACATAGGTGATACATGTGTCTCAGCTTGTAATGTCTACAAGCATATACACATAGGTGACATGCGTGTCTCAGCTTGTAATATCTGTGAATATGTGCACATAGGGGCAAATGTAGAGACAACCAATAAAAGGAGAATGGTAACCAAAAGTGACTGTCAAGAGATGAGTTGGCAGAGGGTAAGGAAGGGCAAAAGGACCCATGTGATATGTCAATAGGAGGGGGAGGATTTCAGGGTGGAGAAAAGGGAGAGAAATGGGGGCTGGAAGCAGAAGAGGGACAAGAATCAGTGAAAAAAAATTGTATTTGAAAATGCCAAAATGAGTGATACCTATATCTCTGTATGCCAACTAAAAATAAAGAAATACAATACAATAAAAAGAAAATGAAAAAGAAATTGTGGTGTCTTCAAAAGTCGCAGCAAGGGGAGGGGGGAGGGCTGGCAGAACATCACCAAGAAACAATGGGCTGAGTTTTGAAAGGGAACCTGCTGTTGTTACCTTGTTACCATTTTCAGTTCTAACTCCTGAAATGTTAAAGGAAAAAAAGTAGGTACAGGCATCAGAACATTAAAGTGCCTCATTTCTATAATCCTCAACCTTATCTTCGTGACATATAAAGTTAACCAGCCCTTGAGGTCAAAAACCTGAGAATAATTAGAATTTAGGGGAAAATAAATGAATGCAGACTGGAAAAGTCAAGACAACTATCAAGAGCCTTTGAAGACCCCCAGGGGTGCTCAGCCTCATTTTCCAAGACATCAGGAATGACCAGATGCCAGTGCCTGTCACCTAAGTCATCTGTCTCTCATCCAGCAGCATCCCTGCCCCTTTGCACACACATGACACCAATTAACTTAGGAAAGCAATCTACATAAAGGTGAGACTTACTTCCTAGCTCCCTACAACTGTTAAGAGATTATTTAAATGAGAATGTCATGTCCAGCCCAGCATGCTTCTCTTTAAAAAGACCAAGGAAGATGAGCAGCAGATGGCCCTTCTAGGTCTTATGGGTCAAAAATGAGAGAATTTCCATGTCACTCTGAATCAGCACATATGCAGGAATCTCAGAGAACATTTACATTTGTTTCTACTTACGTTACCAAGCACATACACACAGTCGATGAATTTGTCATCATGGATTCAAACATCTATGGGTCAGAAATATTAGAGAAAAATAAAACTGAATTGTACCAAACATGCCCAGACTTTTTCTTATTTCCTAAGAAATGCAGTGTAACAATCACATAGGTAACATTCACACTGTGTTAGGTACCAAGAGTTATCTAGAGATGGGTTAAGGTATGCGGAAGATGTGGTGGGTGATACACAAATACCACACCATGTTCTGTACGAGGTGAGCGTCTGTGCACTCTGCTGTCTGCAGGGGTCCTGGAATCAATTTCCCAACAGCTAGCAGCAGACAACAATCTATGTCTGCTCTTGCTCCATCAAGGAGGAGGGGGGAGAGGACAGGAACATCTTTGTTCTCAGCTACTCAATTCAATCATTTTCTGTCACCAATAAAGTCTCCCAGGCATTTGCTTCAATCACACATCTTTCTTCTCCAACTATAGACAGGGCTCTTACAGAAACCGACTCAATGATCTTCAACACCCACACTAAGTCATATGAATATAGACACATACTACACAAAGACAGGAAAGCAATCTTCTATTACAAATAAAAAACCATGACAGAGTTCATCCTTATGTGAGGAAAATATTCCAGCAATCTCAGCGAAGTAAAGACACTATAAGAAAAGACATTTTTATGACTTTCACCATGGTAAAATTCTTAGGGCCAAAGAGCAAGATAGAGAGAAATTAGAAGGAATCAGAGCAAACTCCCCACACATTGGCCGCACAGACCAGAGCTTCTTTTTTTTTTTAAATATTTTATTTATTCATTTTCAAGCAGAGATAAGACAGAGAGAGTATGCCATGGCCACCACCTTGTGGGTCTGGTTTATGTGGGTCCTGGGGAATTGAACCGGGGGCCTTAGGCACTGGAGGCAAGTGCCTTAACCGCTGAGCCATCTCTCCAGCCCCAGAGCTTCTTTAAAATCTCAGCGGCCTGGAGACAGGATCCCAGAAGAGGGCTGAGGAGAGCACACTCTCAGGTTCCCCTACTTAAAGAAGGTCTGTTGAGGCAGCATCCAGGAGAGCCCTCAACCTCTCTGGCAGCAGTATGGGAGGCAATGAAGACAGGCTGTGACACGAGCACACTGGTCCAGCTGGGCCAGCACCAAGAGGCACACACTACTTTCAGAAAGCAGAGCCCCTTGTGCTGCTTAAAAGAAGAACCAACATCCTCCTAACAAAACATATGCAGAAGAATGGATAAGATTCCTTAACAGTTCTCCTCTGTTGATATTTTTAAAAGACAGAGAGAAAAGCTGTAAGTTCACTTTATCTGAATAAAAAGAAGTTTTTACCACTGCTCCCCTCCAGGCGTCCCCAGATTAAGTCAGCTTTAGATACTTTCCTTAGTTTTATTTGAAAGCAAACTTCTGACAGAGATGGCTAGATGGAGCTATGTTTTGAAACTCCACTGGAATCAATGAATATTTATTCAAAGGGCTTAAAGCCAAAAGTTAAAAAGAAAATCAATCATATTGTAGACATTTCTAAGAAAATATTTTAAATAAAAGGGGAAACATTTTAAAGTATAAATCTGGAAAGGAAAGAAAAAACATATGCTATTTAAAGATGACTATATTTTAAGCCGGGCATGGTGGCGCACGCCTTTAATCCCAGCACTCGAGAGGCAGAGGTAGGAGGATTGCCGTGAGTTTGAGGCCAGCCTGAGACTACAGAGTGAATTCCAGGTCAGCCTGGACTAGAGCGAGACCCTACCTCGAAAAACCAAAAAAAAATTTTTTTAAAAGATGACTATATTTTAAACAGAGTTATCTTTTTTAAAGCTCCATTTAAGACTGCTTCCCAGCATGCCTCTGAAGGCACATCAGGCTCTGACTGACATTATGAGGCAGACCCTCATTTTACCTGTGTGTCATAGGTTCCTTCCCTCTACCCTCTCTTCCAGCTCTATATATAGCATTGAAGACAGACAACCAGTACCTTCCTCCTAGGTAGAGATCAGAACTCCCAGGCACTACTGTTGATAATACAAAATGATACAACTGCCCACCATAGGAAACCGTATAGAAATTCCTAAAACAAGTAAACACAGAATTAGCACATCGTCCACATTTCGACATCTGGGCACATTACCACAGGTGCTGAAAGCTCCAGGGACTCAAAGAGATATTGTACACCCATGTTCATGGTCATATTACACATAATAATCAAAGGGTCCAATGAGAGTTATAAACAAACATCTATAATACAGTAAAGTTGTTCAGCCAGAAAGGGGAATGCCAGTGGTCTACAACATGGATGGCCACTGGGATGTTATGCATGTGAAATGAACCACTCACAAAGCATAAACTCTCTTTATTCTATGTAGAATGTTTGTGTTCTTAGAGAAAGAAAGTAGAGCACTGGTCGCCAGGGGTTGTGGGAAGAACAGGAAGTCTTCCTATTCGGTAGAGTTTCAGTTTGAGAAGATGGAAGATTCTGGAGATGCATAGTGGTGACAAACACAGCAATATAACATGCTTAGAACCAGCAAATTATACAGTTTGTTTTCATGTCTTGTACGATCTTTTGCCACTATAAAACATTAAATTTTAAATTAAAATACCCGATTCCTAGAGTTGTGCCTGAGGACTAACCACTTATGAGCTGGACAGTGGACAGTGGCCTGCACACAGTGGCTGCTCCAGAGCTCCTGCTGCTATGGTTCCCTGCAGTCCACACTACAGTGTCCTCCATGACCCTCCACTTCGGAGCTATATGCTTCTGCCAGCACACATTTACAGCCTCAGGCTTCTTCAGGACATGAGCTCCTTGCTGCCAAAAAACATCCACTGCCCATGGATGAAGAAGAAACCACTACGCTCCAAACTGAATCTTCACTAAGAACATAAAGCTAGGTTGACTGCAGAGAACACAACTGATTTTATAGACTTTTACCTAAGTGGCTAATAATCTCAATCCAAAAATAGGTTCAGAATAAGGCTACCATACAGATTTGAGATTAGGGAGGGAAAGAGAAAGCTCCCAAGCACTTCATCTACATTCTTTTACCTTGACATTACACATGAGAATCTTACTTCTCTTGACCCTTTTACAAAACATTTTATCATAAAATTTTCAAGCACACATAAAAGTCAGGCTCAAATGGCTCAGCCTCCAGGTAACAGCAATTCCACAAGTTTTCACTCTTTTGACTCAAACATCTAAGAAGCCAAATTCTAAAACAAAACAAATTTGAAAACAGAGACACACAGCTACACTGGAGAAACTTCATCTCTAACAATGCTCACCATCATCACCCTCTAGTTTTCTTTATTTTGGAAGGTCTGTTTGATTATCTTCAACTCCTTTCCTCTTTTCCCTTGAAACCTTACCAAGGTTGCTGAGTGAGTGCAGCATATGCAGAGGTACAAGGCTGGAAGTCTGCTGTGCATCTGGTTCCACCTCGTACACCCTCCTCCATTCTTTATCCCTAGCCCCAACTTCCCCTCCTAACCTCAGGTCCTGGCTTCCTTCCTGCCCTGGCACTTCCTCCTAAGCCAAGCATCCCACTTTCAAGTCTAATCACCTAGAAGACTCCAAATAGAAAGGCAAATACAGTAAGAGACTAACCTCAAGTACTTACAGTAGGTACCAGCCTCTACATTAAAAATAAAAACACCAATATAGGCTTACATATTATTTACAAATTTAAACAAAAATCATACTGGACTCTGAATTCTTATGCAGGTCATTCCTGTGTGTGAGTGAGTGAGTGAGTGTGTGTGTGTGTGTGTGTGTGTGTGTGTGTGTAATTAAACTTTTTTCATGATCCAAGTTTTATCTGCTAATGAGATTCAATTCCTTGTAGTACTTTCACCTGTGGCAAACCTGGCACCTCTAATTTGTTCTAAAAGGAATTTTAATCACCCAATCAATCAAATTCTTGACCTTCAGCCTTCACAGCCACTTGGCGGTGGTCAAATCTGGCACTGAAAATTCATGTAGCCACATTCTGTTGTCCTCAAGCTCAAAACTGTCAGTGACAGGAATACAAAGTGAGCAAGCCCTCCCACAGATGAGAATGGCACAGGGAGTTTCTAAGTTGTCCTCTACTAGAACACTCTAATGAAAGTGAGTATCTACAAAAGCACTCAGTGATAGCTCTTTCTCCACTGGGTTTAAAGACTTAGAAACAACAGAACTTTTTATGCAGTGAAATCATCTCTTCACCATAAAAATCACATGGCTTTGTTTGGGGGTTAGTTTCTTCTTTCTACACAGACAAGGAGTGACTGAGTGATCCTTCGCACCTCACCCCTCCCACATAAGTACCCATCTTTCCTGCCTCATCCTATGTCAACATCCTTTATCACTTTCTTTCCCAAGGAGCCAAGACTTGAACCCTAGGCAAGGCTTCTGAGAAATGTATACACTACCATGGCTATATAATTATAAACGTAGGCCTACAATCACACATATAATAAATCAAAAAGAAATTAGTGTTAAAATAATTCTTTGAGATACATTTTACCATTTATGAAAGATAAAATCTTAAAACTGCCTAAGGATGAGACTGATGTATTTATTTTTGCATAAAAATTAAGTCTTGACTGAATATCTGATCCTCCAGGGCTTAGAGCATTATCAACACTTTTTAGACTTGGATGATATTTTGATTTTATAATCATCAATGCTGAGAGTATCACTTCACATAAATACATAATACAAAATGGCAGAAGTATATTAGAGAAAGTTCAGAGATTGTTGGAAATTTTTCCCAATACCAAGCCAAAGCTCATTAACTAAATTTTTCATGAACTAAAGTAAACAAATAAAACATTTTTTACACTCACTCTAACACAATACAATTCAGAGACATACCCATTTGATCCATGCTGAGGAATGATGGTATCAAGATATTAAATTTTTGTTTTTCCATAATCAAAACATTTTGTTTCTATAAAGGAAAAACTTTTTGTATGAACAGTAAAAACATTACAATTCATAATATGGAAATAGTCTTGATTCTTCCTGGCATGACGGTACAACCTTTAACCCCAGCACTCACAAGAGGCTGAGTAGAAAGTGAGTTTCTGGTCCCCCTGGGCTACAGAGACCCTCTTGAAAAACAATAACAAAACAAAAACTGTCTTGACTGAGTGTCTCAGGCCACGTTAAAAGTAACCTAAGTGAACTCTTTTCTACATAAAACTCTCCAGAGAAGTCTAGTCTCTTAAGATTCATAATTGGTTTCCTGACCATCTGACAAACCTCGTGTTGTACCATCATCTATGTCTCCCCACGCATCATCCATACTGAAGCATGCATCCATCTAAACGGCACCCTCAGCCAAAGAAAGCCTACTCCCATCACCTGCTCACTGTGACAGCTCCATCAGAAGCCCTTCTGTCTGATCTCACAGCAACCGGGGTCTGCAGACAGTGGTGTAGGTGCTGCACTAATGTCTCCCACTGAAATCTATACCCTTTGGAGGAAGAAACTAGTTCTTACTAGACTTTTTTTTTTTTTTTTTTTTTTTTTGGTCTTTTCTGGGTATGATCTCACTATAGCACAGGCTGATCTGGAACTCACTCTGTCACACCAGGCTGGCCTCAAACTCACAATGATCTTTTAGCTCAGCTTCTGATTGCTGGGATTAAAGGCATGCACCACTATGACTGGCCTTACTAGATTTTTTTTTGTATGCAACTACCAAACATTAGTATAATAAACAAATGAATATTCATAAGAAATATATTACTTTATTCTAAAGGCAAGAAAAATAAATCTCTAAATCACCAGAAATAAATTATTTTCCTCATAAGACAGACTTCAAACTTCATTTTCTTACAAATTATAAAAAACAAAGGGAATCTTTTTTTTTCTCACAAGTTGAAGTTTAGGGAGTTGAGATCATCTAGCCTCTTAGACTCTCCATTCACCTCCTGCCCAACCCTAAGGCACCTTGCCCTAAGGAGAAGGGCTCCAAGCAGCAATGGATGTTGGAATGGTGATCAGAAGGTATTCAACCTAGACAAATCCTAATGGTAAATGAAAGAATCAAGGTTGAGGTAGCAGATTCCTGTGCTAGATAAAACCATGCTCCTTAAATTACAATATGTCAGCAAAAGAGAAGGAATTAAAATAACTAGGCCGGAGTCTTGTTCGGAAGAGTGAACATACAGTGTGGATTCTCCTGTGGGCTTCTGAAACGTGTGAAGGGAGGACAATCTATGTGGTATGGCATCCAAAGAGACAATTGGAATACGAATCTCCATGTAAGATTAGCACAGCCTCATTCTACACATGTACAGGGAAGTAAGGGTGGTATTACCAACTAAAGCCAAGCCCATTTGCATCAACCAATCACATTTCATTTAAACAGTAACATGTCAACATCACCAATTCCAAGTCATCCAAACAGCAGTTTCTCAATCTGCAGTTTGTAGTTCAAGTAGAGAAACAACTACTTTCTACACTCTACGTGAACAGCTATATTATTTCTTCTGAGCTGACTTGTTTCAAATCTCAAATCATAGAAATGAACTGTGGTTTTTCACACTAGTGCTGAGAACTGAGTGTGTGAACATGCACACACCAGGCCAGCACTTCACCACAGAGCTACAGTCCAAGCCCATGAACCTCAAGTTCACCTGGATCTGTTATCCCATGGACATGGCACTCACAGTGATCACCTGACGGTGACAGTGAGAGATCACATGTTAGCTTCACAAAGAACGTGTTGTACACTCCAGACATCTCTGCATGAGAAAGCAGAGATGACCAGAAGTCTTCTGAAGATGATTTTCAGACGCTAGGAAGTTAACGTGCAGCAAGCATTTTCAAACAATGGCAAGCATAAAGCCACCCAGATGTAATGGTAACCTTGGAGATCTTATACTTTCTGCCTAGTTTCTAAAATGGATTCTGACCACATAGGAGTAGCATTCCTTTCCTTGTGAGTTTTCTCTGGAGCATGAATTCAAACCCGTGCCCAACTAGGGAGGTACACAAGCAATTCTATTATTTCCAATCTCGATTAAAATAGTAAGGCACCACAGAAAACTTAAACCTTTACATACTCATATTCAAATGAATTCTTATAGTTTTGGCTTAAATCTGGAATTTTTGTTTTGTTTAATGTTTCATCAAAATATTTCATTAGCACTTTCTTACATTTTTAATGCTATTGTCATTAACGAAACATTCAAGAAAATTCTTCTACTCTAGGGTAATGTCAATAGTGAAGAAAATGTAGTAACCTGGGGAAACACACTTCTCATAATATTAATGGCAAGACTTAAACATCTGAGAAGCTCAACCTAGAATAAATGACTTAATGCTTCTGCTACCGTCACAGATTGAAGATAATAACTCTCATGTGTCAGTTAAAGCTTTTCAGGCCATAGACATGGTGTCAAAATTTGTCAATATGTATATTGAATGTAAAAAGAATACCTATTGCCATTTGTGACAGTCACTCATTCCAATACAGGGGAAATGCAATATTATGTATGAGAACCACACTAGAGCGAACAGTTTAAGTTACTGTGGAAGAGATCAAATATAGCAGAAGCTTGCTTCAATCTGCCAGAGCCACACCTTGAACTCATCTGGACTCTTCCTGCAAGTACTTCAAAGAGTTGAATGTCCATACACATCATAGAAAAGCCCGAAAATCAGCACTATTGTGGTGATGGACATACCATGCTGCTGAGAATTAAAGTCAGTGAAAGAGGAGCTGGCTGAGGAACCTATGTGCTCCCACCTAAGTAAAAAGTGAGTAGAGAGGGATTGGGATGGGGGATAGCATGCTAAAGATAAAACCCAGAGCCTCATGTGTGCAAGGTAGGATTTTATTATTCTCAGCTGATATTCAAGAGGCTGGGGAGATGGCCCAGCAGTTAAAGGTGCATGTTCTGCAAGCCTGCTGACCTGAGTTCATACTGGGCACCCACCTGTAACCCTAATGTGACTATTGCAATGGGAGGAGGAGCCAAGAGAACACCAACACCCATCGGCCAGCTGGTCAGACTGACCTTCCCCACAGGAAAATCGAGAGGCCCTATCTCAAAGAAGAGGTGTCCTCTGACATCCATATGAGCTGTGGCACATGTATTCACTCACTCTCACACACACACACACACACACACACACACACACACACACCACAAACAAAATTTAAAGAGCATGTTTTAAGTACCTTCATAAACTCTATGAAGGAGAATATAAGCTGCATAAAATCAAGAACTTGTGACTATCCTCACTCCCACCTTCCACCTTAAATATCACCATCACTTAGAACAATGTCAACACAGCACGGGCGTATTTACTGCACAAATGGAAAAGTCATATCACACATCATAGTGTGTCCTAGAATGGGTACCATCAGCTTCCCTAGAGTCTGAATGAATACTTGACAAGAACAGTCCAGAGCACAGGGGGAAGTACCCTGACCTCACAGTAAGAGTTCTGAGCACAAGGGGGAAGTACCCTGACCTCACAGTAAGAGTACTGAGCACAAGGGGGAAGTACTCTGATCTCACAATAGAGTACTGAGCACAAGGGGGAAGTACCCTGACCTCACAATAAAGAGTACTGAGCACAAGGGGGAAGTAATCTGATCTCACAATAAGAGTACTGAGCACAAGGGAGAAGTACTCTGATCTCATAGTGACAGTATTGAGCACAAGGGGTAAGTACCCTAACCTCAGAATAAGGGATCAGAAGAAGCTGATCTAAGCTGTCCACTAGAGACACCAAAAGATAAGAGCAAAAATTCAGGAAAGAAAGATGGAAAAGTCAGGGAAAATCAAAACCCAAAGGAGAAAAATCCTTGTCATAACTGTGACACTGCCAGTGGATGCTGGGAAAGAACATCCTGGGTGCAGTGATCCTCCCTGATAAACCCAAGGTGTGCTGAGACATGAGGGACGGGAGGACAAAAGACGGCAGGGAGAGAAGGTGTTCTGCAAAGGCCTGGCAGATGCTCACCCCAGGTGATCTGGAAATTCTAACAAATGGGGCTCTGTAGTCTGCTGTCTATGTGACGCTACTTGCCGCCATCTATAGGGTAGACAGCTTAAGTGTCTCCAAGTGTGACAACAAAGGTGAAGTTCCTCTTAAAAGAAAGGCCTAGACTGGTATGAGGCTGGGCAGCTTTACCAGCGCCTCACTGTAAACCACTGCTGATTGGTTTGTTGCTGGGAGGTTGGCATGATGTCACCATTAATACCAACACTAATTCTTCTGATGGGAACTTGAGGCTAACCACAATGGGAAGTGAGCCAGCTCTAGGAAGCTTCTCCGTCTTGAAGAGAGTGAGAAAGGGAAGACCTGAACTCAGTCCTGGAGCAGGTGACCGCAAACGGGACTCCACGGGTTTTCTCCTTTGCCATGCCAACGCTACAGTCCCCAGGAGTGACAGACACTGTCAGGCTCGCCACCTGTAGAGACCTCCTTGCCTGAGCTTAACCACAGCTGTGACAGAGACAAGTCAAGGTGGCAACCACATCTGTGCCCTGCAGACAGGGCTGCGAGCAGAGGCCACAAGCTCAGCCTGGCTGCCTGAGTCAGTCTCATGAGATCAGGCTTTCTGCATCAGGTTCAGAGGACTTCATGATGCTCTCTCTTTCTTGTATGCAGTCTGTAAAGGACACATAATTATGGATGCTATTACACACATTATGCATGCTACACTTTATACAGTTAAACATATGTGTATACACAATTTTATTATATATAATTTTTTATGCTTGCATACATTTGTATTCTATACACAGAGTGACAGAACAAGGACATGGAAAAGAAACTTTATAACCTGAATGAAGTATGAAATTCTTAATGTCTTCACTATTATGAAACCTGTAAGTAACTAGAAGTAAACACAGACAGTAAGTCAGAGTACAATTCTATTTATGAACAGTGAAAAAGGAAGTTAGGGGCCCTCATTAGAAGTAACCCAAAGTTCCCAGCAGGGCGTGGTGGTGCACACCTTTAATCCCAGAACTCAGGAGGCAGAGGTAGGAGGATTGCCGTGAGTTCAAGGCCACCCTGAGACTACATAGTGAATTCCAGGTCAGCCTGAACTAGAGCGAGACCCTACCTCAAAAAAAAAAAAAAAAAAAAAAAAAGAAGTAACCCAAAGTTCCCTTTAAAATATACTAATTCAAGCCTAATAAATTTAAAGCATGTGTAGAAAATGTGAATGGAAATCCAGTAAAGAGAGGACGAGTAAAATTTGGATACAGCCTAGAGTAAAGGGGACCTCAGAAAAGCATAGCCACCACCTATGAAAGGCTGCCATGCAAGAGGGGACAGAGACACCGGGGCAGGTGAAAAGAGTCCATGGGTACCAAGAAGAGAAAGACAATACACCACTTCCTGACATACCTGTGAACAATGAGGGCACACAGCTGGCTAGGAACCCTCGCAGTGCAGGAAGGCCTGTCTCAGGAGGCTGCCATGCACACAGACGTCACTGTCTAAGATCTTCAACATGGCCGAAATGGTCTGACTGACATTTCCAGAAAAACTAATTCTTTCTCTTTCTGCTCTGAGTTCCTGGCATCAGCATGATAGACGCACCAGAGAAGTGAACCTCCTGGAGCTGCCTTTACTCAGGGAGAAACAAAACGGTGAGAACCATCGGGGCTAAAAGAAGGCCTCCATGGTTCTCCATGGCCCTGCAGAGCCGCCTCAGCTTCCCTGTGTATTGATATCTCCAATTGTGTGACGATAAAAATGAACCACGTATTGATTAGGGTACATCCAGGTGACATTGGATAAAGAAACACAAAAACGATTTATGCATATATATATAAGGAAACGTATAGCAATTGATAACAGCTAAAGGAGAGACAGGAGAGAGGCTCACTTTATCATACATGCATTCATACCATTAAGATTTTGTGTATGCATTACTACCCAACTGACTTCATGATCTTTCACTCCTGACCACTGACCTTTCTGCATCCCATGCACTGGGTCAGCTGTAAGACCTCTATCTTTACAATCTCCCTGCCACTTTGGCCCCTTCCTCCTCTTCAGCTCTATAATCTCTAAAGTAAAATCTCTTTAAACTTTATCCTCTGGTCTGTGGGTTTCTTTTGTCAAAATCCCTAAGACAAGAACTTGGAAGGCCACTGACTCCATGGGAGCTTTGAATGAACCTAGTTCTAGAGTCATTGCCAACCCAAGAGCTGAGAAAGGCTGACACTCTCAAAGACACCCCAAAATTCCCTTGTCAATAGAGTGGACGTGGCCACAACACTTCTGAAGTCGACAGGCCAGTATGAGCAGGCTTGGAGGCCACTAAGGAAGGACCCTCCCTCATGACCAACTTTGGACCTCACTTCTCCTTTCTCTGTTAAAGGGAGGAAGGTAGAGGTGTCACAGCTTGGTTGAGGGAAAGCTATTTCCTCCAGAAGAAAAAAATCTGAGTTTTACGTCTGGCCCTGGGCAGACATAACACTCTCTACTACCCAAAACATAAGAGTATGGTCCCCTCCCTTAAGAATGAATCCAATTGAGCTTGTCTATCCTCTGACCAAGAGACCACCCCTCACCTACAGACAAGCTAAGGAGGTGGGGTGAATTAATGAGCTAATGCACTTACACCCACAAAAGCCTCCCTTCACAGCCTCTCACTTCTGAGTCTGAGTTCCCACTTAAGTCTAACTTTCCTTTTTCTCTAAAGGGCTAAACTCCTCACCATGTTTGCCCAGACATTCTGGGTTTTCTCATTGCTTCTCTGAAGACCCCTCCATCCTGTGCAGCTACTAGCTGAACCTGCATGATTTCTAGAACCTAGCACGCACATGCACCCACCCACACATACAAACATGACTTTCTCTCTTCCTATTATCTACCTACCTCCTCCCAGCAGCTGGGGAGTTTTGATCTTGCCTTCACTATGGTTTTTCCTCTCAAAAGTGTCCTTGGGCTCTCCTCTGAGTCTGTTTCTAAATTCTAAGAACTCACAAAAGGCAACCCCAGGTCCTGGCAACACTCCCCTCCCTTCAGACTGTCTGTCTGCCAGATACTACCTTAGAAATTCTCAGAACTGCTCTAGATGCTAGGTGTCCTTGTTTCTGAAATAATTACAGCACTTCACACTTTCCTTTGTAGAGTTCTTGTTACAGGACAAGCTCTTTGTTGCAGGTACAGGCCGGGAACCAAGGCCAGCAGTTCAAGCAAGAGACCACCAGACATATAGGCAGTATGTTTAGATGAAGAATGG
>PVHP010002384.1:16057-90736 GCA_004024765.1 Zapus hudsonius
TGTCATGGTTTGATACAGGTGTCCCCCACAAACAATTGAATGTGTTCTGATAGATCGATCCTCAGCTGATGGCAGTTTGGGTTTTACAACCTCGATGAAGCTGTGTTGTTGGGGGCAGGCTTATGGGGTTATAAGCCAGCTTCCCCTTGCCAGTGTTTGGCACACCTTCCTGCCGCTGTTTGCAGTGCTGTGGCAGAGGGGATGTCCAGCCCTCTGCTCATGCCATCGTTTTCCCTGCCAGAATGGAGTCTCCCCTCGAGTCTGTAAGCCAAATAAACCCATTCCTCTACAAGCCACTTTTGCTTGGGTTCTTTCTGCGCAGCAACTAGAAAGCTGACCGCAACAGCTGGGGAGGCCTGTCTAGGAAAGCCATGTTCAAGCCGGGATGAGAAAGATAAGTCCTGCAAAAAGACACAAAGTTCAAGATAAAGAGAACTGAAGTACCAAGATACTCCTACAAGAATGACTAAGCACATTCTAGAAACTACATTTAGTGCATTTTGCTGCTGTCTCATCAACTTGAAACATCACACAAAGTATTTAACTGACACCCAAATCCATCCAAGTGGAAGTTAGACAGCAGATCCTCTTGTCTCTCCTCTCCAAGTTGGGCTCCTAAGCATTCTCTGCTGCACCCAGCTTTTAGGCATGCTGGGAATTCAAACTCAGGTCCTCACATTTGTATGGCCGGTACTTTCTGCCTAAGCCATCTTCTGAGCCCCCATGTAAACTGACTACTACTTAAAGGCCCTAAGAACCCGGATGGGTTTTTGTTTAGGTTCTGGCAAGATATGACTCAACCAGCATGAGACTAAGAACATGGAAGGATTCCTCTGCAGTGTGGCAAGCTCTCAAGCACTGAGAAGAAGGGCACTGAGGGCTGGCTGAGCACTTGGCAAAGTCTACACAGGAGGCTCAAGGCCACAGGAAGTTGCCATCTAATAACGTGTCCTCGTATGTGGGCACCATGAGTTAACAGCCAGTGACTACAACTCAGGAAAGATTGCAGGCCCCTAAGGGCTCATCACAGAATGCCAAGGAAAAAGGCCCCAGAGGCCTGCTAATCTGCTAGCAGGGAAGTAAAGAAATGCCTGATTGCTTCCTCATGTTCTTATAGAACCCCGACCATGTACCAGACTGTGATGTGGCACAGTTGTACAGCCTCAGCTTGGACTTCTGCATTCCGTGCAATGACAGTGGCAGTACAGTCCCTCCCACCTGCTTCTCAGCACAGCCAACTCAACCCTCACAAAGAGCTTCAAGCCCAGACCTCCCTGTCCTTGCACCCCCTTTTCACCGACCTCCTGATGACCACAGAGCCAGAGCAGCTTGGAGATCTGGAACAATCCAGACAAAGAACTGCACCTCTAAACACAGGGTGGCAAGGATACCTCCACTCTGTGGTGACAAAAGGCGAGTAAAGCCGCTTGAGACTTCAAATTTTGGTTCTTGCGATGACATTTCTGCAAACTATGGCTTCATGAGAGTGGAGAGTGCCTGGATTTTGGAAGGCCTTAAGACACAAGGGCCCACAGATTAACAATCATTCCAGCTTCACACTACATTGTTGTATGTCTCGCTGTCCCCTGTATAGTTCAGGCTTAGACCAATTGTCCCAGCATAATTATCTAATAGCACCCTCTTCCAGTGATCTCACGTGCCTTAATTTCGAAATAAAAGATGCAATCACCCAGATGTTAAGTAAATTACCCAAAATGACAAGAAAATCTGAGCCATCTGTGAAAACTACCAAAATAATGAAACCCCACTCATTTTCTCCCTTATCATGCTATTTCTGTTTATCATCATTAATAAAATGTACATCAGATCTCCCTAGACACAGTAAACCTAATACCCACAATCCAAGAACACAAACAGCATGCTGAAACCAAAGAATTCACTTAAACACAACTCTACTGTAAATCAATATCTGTGTCAATAAGTCATATAACCCCTTCTGAGACTGCTCTTTTAAGACAGAAAACACATTCCAGATGCCATGGTAATACTGTGCCTGGTCACCAAGCACAATCATTTGCTAAAATGCTGTTTCATGCTCCCAGCACTACCCACAAACGTGAAACAAAACCAGACACTTCACTCCAAACTAGAAAAATAGGGCTTGGAGAGATAGTTCAGTGGTTAAAGCACTTACCAACAAAGCCAAGGACCCAGGTTCATTTCTCCAGTGCCCAGGTAAGCCAGATGCACAAAGTGAAGCATGCATATAGAATTTGTTTGCAGTGGCTGGAGGTCCTAGCTCGCTCTCTCTCTCTCTCTCGCTCTCTCTCTCTCTCTCTCTCTCTCTCTCTCTCTCTCTCTCTCCTTGCAAATAAATAAAAACTAATTATAAAAATAGTACCAAGAAAGCAAGTTTTATTACAATACAAAAGTTAAGAATAAAGCATCAAACGGACAGTGTAAAAGATGTACCAAACCAGTGTGGTGGCACATGCCTCTAATCCCAGCACTCAGGAGGCTGAGATAGGAGGATGGCTGTGAGTTCAAGTGCAGCCTGGCTACAGAGAAAAGAAAACACAGTAATAAGATGATGATGATAATGATCACTTTTCCAGAGGAGCTAACAGGACACATGCTCCACTGAACTGCTGAGTGGCAGTAAACAGAGTGACACACTCAGAAACAGTTCATGTCACCTCGGGTTTTCAGGGGCGATGAGCAGAAGGTGCAAGAGGCAGAAATGGAAGGATTCCAGGCTTACTTCCTCTCATTTGCACAAAGGTTTGTTGAGCACCGACTAGGCTTTAGGTTTAATGGCAACACAGATGTAGCCCTCTCCTCACAGAACTGCCTTTCTGGTGTAAGAAATCAACATCAAAGCAACATAAAAAGTGAATAGATTGAAAATGGAATGGTTTGTGTAAAAATCACATGAATAAAACCTGGAGGTTCTAAAGGAGAGGATACTGGGCAGCATGTCTGATGACAAGAACTATCTCAGGTACGGCCAAAATGGCAAGCTCACAAGACCGCAAGGACATGTGTCCAGTAACTGCCAACCTTGGGCAGGTGCCAGCTTTGTTATCCTTGCTAACCCTGTGGCCAAGGATGATTGCTTCAAAATACTTACTCAGTTCTCCTCATTTTGCCCTAAAAGCATTTAAAAACACTCCTGGGTTCCATAGCGCATATATGTTTTCTGCATTGCAAAATTAGTCTCAAATAAGTATCATTATTCATCAGCACTTGCTGTTATTTAAATGCTGACACCAATAACTTATCATTATGTAGATATACAATTTTAAATTATAAAGAGTTAAGGAAAACAGTAAGGTATTATAAGAATTAATAAAATCATGAAGGTGTAATTTAAATTGAAGTTAGGGGGCACGTCACTCAAGTAGTGACATTTAAGCTGAGTGGTCAATCAAGTGAAGATGGAGGGAGAATAATGAGTAATCTAGGGAGGGACCTTTCTTTATGCACACATATCCTTAAGTGCAAAAAGCTTGGTCTGTGTGTGCATATAAAAGATTCTGGTAAATAAATAATAAACACAGGGAAATCTTCTAAAGCGTCTTAAGCGGCAAAGACAACCTTAAATTACACAGCAGTAAATTCTAAATAAAGTCTTCACAAAGCTGAAGCAGGGAATTTCTTTCATTTTGGGAGGCTGTTATGATTTGATGTGAAATGTCCTCTGAGGCTCATCTGTTTGAACAGTTGGCACCCGATGTCTTTCACAGTTTGGATCTGGAATGTCAGGAGGTAATCAAAGTTTTACAACCTAGGGCCTAGTGGAGGTTTTAGATTATTGGGATGTGTCCCCAAAAAGGATTGTGGGATGCCAGTCTCCTTTCTTTTTATAAGATCCCACCCAGAAGTAAACAGCTTTGTCTTGACATGTGCTTACACCAGACACAAATGTGTCACGTGATCACAGACTGACTTGTCCACGACCATAAGGCAAAGTAAACCTTTCCTCTGTGTATGCTGATTATCTCAAATAGATTATAATAGTAATGGAAAGCTGACTATCACAGTGTCCTTCTAACCAAAAAAAAAAAAAGACTCCCTGAGACAGAAGAAAAGACAAGAAGCTTTATTAAAAAGATGTTTATAAACGCATTTCATCTTCAATACCTTTAAATGTCACGACTAGCGGTGAAGTTGGATGCAAAGACACCAGGTCGGATGAGGTTGGAAAAGTGTTTCCCGCCCTCAAAGTCCCGGAAAGTGGGAAGGTGCTTCTGTACAGATACACCAAGACGGAGGCAAGAGGTCCTCACGCTACCGAAGGCTCGTGGATGACAGGAAGAAATGTCGATTATAGAAAAACGAGATTTCCAACACTGCAATCAGGACCGGCTGGGGATGCTTCTCGTCCAGTCTCACGGATCAAGGGACCAGAATGAGAACCCTCACCGTTTGGGGTGTGTGTGTTTGTTTGTTTGTTTAACAGGACGATGCAGAAGTATTTTAAGGCGAGGAGGAAACTCGCCAGCCTCGTGCTGCGGGCCTGAAATGATCCCCAGGACGGTCCTCGAAGCCCCTAAGGGTTGTCACCATGACAGCTAAGCCTGGGCTTCTCATCTCTTACGATGCTTACGTTTAAGTGGGCTGCAAAACCCTGGAATGGAAAGTTCAGGAAGATGCGGTGGGCCGTGCATGGAGGACAACATAGGCAGCACTGGGCTAGAGACCCGGTCACCAAAATAAAAAATAAGTGAAATAAATAAAGCCACGAGACTCTCGAGGAGCGACCCGGAAGGGGAAAGAAGTCCCGTCCGAACGCAAACCAGCGCAACGACCCACGCCGCAGCGAGGCCGGCACTCACCCAGCGCTCGCCTGGAAACGCGGACCGCGGGAGATTCAAAAGCGGAAGCGCGGCGGGACCCCGGGGAGCTCAACCTCGGCCTCCACACACACGGTGCGCGCTGGGCGCCGCCATCTTGACGGACCGGGGACCTTCCCCGGGCGGCCCCGCCCCGGAAGCCCCGCCTCCGGGCGCCCTGAGCGATGCCGGAGCTGCAGGAAGACATTGAGCCATCACCTCAGCACCCCTCGTGCCTCTACCCCCATCCAAGAGAATGCTCCCGGAGTCCGGTCCGCCGACTCGTCTCAGGCAACGTGAACTCCCCCTGGAAAGCGCGCACGGCCCTTCAGGCAGCGCCGAGGACAGCCATAGCGGGGGGGCGGGGCCTAGGCGCGCTCTCGTCACCCCGGCAACGCGGCCTCGGGCAGGTGCCGGAGGCGCGACGCCCAGCTCTCGGCCACGCCCCCCGGGCTCGGAGCGGACGGGCTGCGGGCCTCGAGCCGTCCACCTTCACCCCGGGCAGCGCGCCTCGGACGCGGGCACGGCCCCACGGCCCGGAGCGTGGACCCGTCCCCACGGGGCTGCCCGCCGCCGCGCCTGCGCACGTCCGCCTCCCGGCCCGGGCCCGCTAACACCGCCGCGCCGCGGGCGTCCCGGTTGAGTTCTGCTCCACTTGGGACTGGCACGGAGAGGACCCATTCGGCCTGATTTTTACTTTTAGTTTGTTTTCCTTTCCAACATGGCAGCCTCCGGCCGCGCACAAGTGTTGGACCTCTACCGGGCGATGCTGAAACAGAGCAAGCATTTCAGCGCCTACAATTACAGGTGACCCACGGGGGGACCCGGGAGGACGGACCCCAGGGGGGGGGGAGCCACCGGCCCGGTGATTGACAGGGGGAAGCAAGGCGCATGCGCGCCCGCCCGGACGTGGTGGGGGTACCGCGAGGGTGGGGGTCACTCCCTATCCTGGGCTGGGGTCTGTCGGGTTTCTGCCCTGCCGGAAGTTAGATGCAGAAGTGCAAGTGGTGAAAGTTAGGAGCCGCGTGTGGCAGGTGTCAGACCTGCTCGTGAGCACGTGGTCACGAAGCTGAAGGCTCGCTTCAAAGCCTGTGGCTCCCCAGGTATCTTCATTAAGGGCTCCAAGAATCAGATCTGTGTTAATTAGGGAACGGATGTACA
This sequence comes from Zapus hudsonius, assembly GCA_004024765.1. Lineage (NCBI taxonomy): Eukaryota > Metazoa > Chordata > Mammalia > Rodentia > Dipodidae > Zapus > Zapus hudsonius. The sequence goes on from PVHP010002384.1 coordinate 22,015, forward strand.
GGTATGATAACGGGATGATGCGTTTCACAAGCGCCCAGGTCCAGACTCATCAAGTCGAGATACTCACTCTGGCACCTTAAATAGCAGGAGAATGAGTGTGTTCATTTTTAATCAAGGTTATTTATAAGTAATAAAAATCCGCAAAAGTCATATGTATTATTGGGGTAGTGCGTGATGCATGCACCAAGTGTAGTTCCTTCATGCAATGAACTCTGAAAATCCAGCCCACTTTTCCCCCTTCTGTCCCATTCCCTTATTTGCCTGGAGTTCTTTATACTTTCTCATTAAGCCCTCTCTTCTACCGAGTCACTGCTCTCATAGTTTCTGCTTCCTTGTAACTTCTGAACCCATTATTTCTGCACGTATCTTACAGATCTCTTTCAGCCTTCTTCAGATGACCTTCAGGTGTTCCTCACTGTGAGCCTTTTGACCAGGAGCAGGAATCTGATGAGACCAGCTCATCTTTTTCCGTCAATGTGATTGATTAAATAAAACCATTTTCCTGGTTGCTCCAACGATGTAAGAGGTTCTGCCTCACTTTTATCATCTCACACAACTAGAAATCAAGACTATTTCTTTAGGTGACTGGCTAGGGTGTAGTCTGGGTGCCCTGGTATCAGAGCCTCCTCCTAGAAGGTCTATTTCTAGTAGACTTCCTAGGGATTGGGCTGGCAGGCCCTGGGATGAGCAGGCCTGGTACAGCCTCTGCTCTGTGGACTGCAGCCCTGAACCTCTCTCGCAGTGACTCCTACTTCTAGAAACTTGCCTAGAAAAGTACTCCTCCCATCAACTGAGAACATCTATCTGGCTTTTAGCAGTGAGAACCTACCCACCTGGCCTCTTGGTTAAAAGAAGTATTTAGTGAGAGGGCGTGGTTTTACCTGACATTGGCTTTGGAGAATAATGAGTATGAATACTAAACAACGTACTGATTGGATTTTTTTTTTATCAAAGAGTACTTAGAACTTATTGATGGAGCACAAAATATGTAAGCAAACACATGCAAACCGCCCCGTTTGTCAGTCTAGAACACATTCTGTGTCTTTTAAGTTTCCTCTGGATTATCAAAGACTGCACCACCCTGTGGGAGAGGGCCCATCTGGGAACAGGTGGCAGCCTTCCAGAGCATGTAGCCGCCTCTGGCATCCTGTTTTCTTGTTGGTGAGACTCGTTCATTGGTGTAGACCTACTTTTTGGATGTCATCTGGAAGTGATTTAGTAGTGGATAAGGCAAAAGTTGTTCCAGTTAAGAAATTCTAGGGGCTGGAGGCAGTATAGGCGCTTGCTTACAAAGCCTGACAGCCCAGGTTCAACTCCCCAGCACCCACATAAAGCCAAATGCACAGTGCTCTGTGTGTCTAGAGTTCATGCGCAGTGGCAGCAGGCTCTGGCATGGTGGTATTTGTTCTCTCTCTTTCTCTTGCTTGCTCTTAGGTAGATTTATATATATATATATATATATATATATATATATATATATATATATATGTTTTTTTTAAATTCCAAACCAGGCTTCTTGTTACTGGTTCAGTGGTAGAGCACTTGCCTACCATGGCCAAGGGCCAGGGTTCTATGCCCAGCACTACAGTAACTACCAATAGGAATAAATGAATCAGGAATTCAGGAAGTAGTTACTTAAACTGTATCTTGAGCATATGCTTTATACATGGTTATACAGTCCAAAGGAATCTGGTAGTCAGTGTTCACCGTGGCTGGGCATCATGTATACAAACCTGAAATTTCTAACGTAAAATGTCTTTCTCTAAGTCTGTGTCCTATGGCATTCAATAATAGCCTCTTCTTTCATCTTGGCACTGCCTGTCACTCATGGTAAATCACTGACAATATGCATTCATTACTTCCCAACCAGAACTGCCTTAGGTTTATATATTAGGATGAATGTGTAAAATATGTGTACATATGTGTATGTAAAATATGTGTATATCTTTGACAACCTTGTGGGGTAATTTCATATGAACCAATTAGAAAATTGAGCCACAAAGAGATTAAAGATCACACTGTTGGTCTGAATAATCAGAAGAGTAGTGCAGAGCTAGCATGGTGCAAGCCTCTAATCTTAGAAGGAAGGAGGTGGAGGCAGGAAGGTCAGAAGTTCAAGGCCAGTCTCTGCTGAATAGTAAATTCAAGGCCAGCCCTGGGTACATGAAACCCTTTTTTTAAAAAAGTAGGGTAGTGCACATTTTTTAAAAACTTTGTTGCATAAAGTAATTGCAATGCTGCACTATTTTGCAGTTGCCTTGCAAGACCTGTGTTTAACCTCATTTAATACCATGAGCCCTGTCTACTCCAGTTTCCAGCCTATGGAGCTTCATACAGGAATCTTGCATTCTCCTAGTCCTTTGCCGGTTCTTACATGTGCCATGTCCTTAGGTCTCAGGCCTTTGCAAGTATGGTTGCATACTCTTGTCACTCCTGTCCCGAGTGCCTTCTCTTCCTCCAAGATTTCTTCTCCAATAGACCATCTCTGGAGAGAGTTTTTGCCATCTTCCCATCCTGCAGTCCGTACCCCAGCCCATCGATTCCAGCTACCATGCATACCCAGACAGGCCCCATTCTTAGTGCTATCTGAAGCCTCCTTTGCCCAACACTGTGCCAATCTCTGGAGATGGACAGGTAAAAGCGTTGGGCTCAGTGAAGCCCCTGCCACCTCTGACTTAATAAAGGAAGAGATTGATACAATCTGACAAGAAGCCAGCGTTGTGATCAGTGGCCTTGGGCTAGCACAACACGACAAAACAGTTGCAGAGCTGTGATAGATGTATGTACAGGATGTAGGGTAAGGATGATGTCCCAAAAGATGACATTGTTTCAGAGGCATGCTGCCTCATGGTAGACTCAGATGACAGATGACAAGACAAGGGTCGGAAAGGGACACGTGTTCCAAGACTTGTACACCACACGACACTGAAAAAAGTTGGACTTTATTTTAAGCCACCAAAAATCTTCAGGCTGTCAAGTGACATGGCCAGGTGTGCAGTTGGGCAGCAAGGTATTTTGAGGAGCAAGAAATGGACCAAATGGGATTTGACTGTGACAGTGCTGAGAATTAGTAGGTAGAAGAAAGCGACATATTTGATAAATAGCAGGTGAAGGTGTAAGGATCCTTGTGATTGGATGCCAGAACAGGGACGCTTTGAAGTGAAGTCTAGAACACTGTCCAAGTTAGAAGCCATGGCACAGAATATGGAAATCATTACAGAAGCTGTGTCATTAACGGGCTTACAGAATACAGGAATCGCCAGTCTTATGGAAAGTTTGAATTCATTTGGGGGCATGTTGAATATGAGTGGCACTCCTGGCACCCCAAAAAAGCAGTCACAAGTCTGACCCTCAGGAAGCACAGCACCGGGATTGTGAGGACCATGGTTTCTGTGAATCCTGGCACATGCCCTGCACCTTCCTGAGCTACATCAGCATGTTCAAAGATAGCTTGGAAACTCAGAGGGCTCACATATGGAAGACCTCCCAGGAGTCCACACACAAGATGGTCCTGCTGTGAAAGATGGACGGAAGGACAGCTGGAGGAAGCATGTAGAACATGGCAGTGCCCAAGCTTTGTCATGGTGATCTGGCTTCTCCTGTTGTACGTATAGGAAAATATTTTTCAATAGTGTTGTATGGTAATTTCCACCCTCTCAGCCTAATTCCTCTGTGGACTATAATTCTGTGTGTCACTTCTTATTGAGAAGGGTAAAATCCTTCACCAGGTCTTGCAGTGCTGTTCATCTTAATCTTAATATCTTTGTCTCTAACCTCCCCTGAATTGTCTTGGGTCTCCTGTGAGCCAGCAACTGTTGACACATGGGAAGGAAACTCAGTCCTGGTCCTTGTCACCTTTTCTCCATGGCCTCAGTTTAGAGCCACCCAGACACTTCACCTGTGGCAGCCACAGCCACCTCAGGTTGTGAAGGTCACACTGCTTGCTGGCTGGTGTTTCCTTTCAAGGCAAGGGTTCAGCCTCCTCTTCATGCAGGATAAGCTCACCCTCCACTCTGCACCCCAGATACTCTTCACACCCTGTAAGGGATCCTCCTCCATTTAAATTGTAAGGCTGTTAATGCAAATGAAACTCTTGAGGTGTTGAAGAAAGTTTAGGATTCCTATTAACCAGCCATATAGGAGTTTGCTGACTGTAAGATGGTGGTAAAGAGTCCTACGCCTCTGTAGAAAGATGCTTTTTCTTTTTAACTGTAAGAAAAAGTAAGAACATAGTTTGTCTTGGTCAATTTTCTGCTCTTTGCAAAGTGAGTTGCAGCATCTCCTCTAAACTCAAGGCTCATGTGTAGCTTGTGCGCTGTGACAGGAAGAAGCCTGCTGGCCTTCCCGCAGTGCCCACAGGAGACCAGAGAAATCCAGGTGTACTTAGGCTTGGGAAAGACTCCATAGTCTTTATCACCAAGTCTGCTGGAGTGGAATTTTTATCAAGTGCTTGACGTTTGCTAAGTTTTGCCACATGAATAAATTAAAGAATGTTATTAACTTAGAAAACATGGAAGGTATAATATTCATTCAGTCAGAAAAATGACATTCAGTGCCCTAAATTTGGGGTGAAAAGTAATGCAGTCTTTTTTCCTAAATTGCAGAAAATATTTTAAAACTATTAGATGTATGTGTTGGTACTAGATTTTTTTTATCTTTGCCAGTTTCCAAATTCTGTTTGTTTGATCTGTACTTCACTTTGGTAATTTTTTTAAACTTATAAAAATTCTTACAATCAAGTGAAATAATGTTTAAAAATAGCAAATGAGAGGATCGAGGCAAAGAAAATGAAGGCAAGGGATATAAGAACATGAGGTGTAAAGTCAGCCACAAAATGCAACGGTGAGTAAATAGGAAGTTATTTACAGTAAGTAATAATTAAACCATTTCATGCAAAGTATACTTACAAAGCATGCTGTGTGAAGATGACTGTAGTGAGCATGGCAGAAAGCTGACTGCCTCTTAATGATCCACATTGGATCATGCCTGGTAGCCATCTGCAGACCTCCCTGAGGAGGAAGGTGCATCCTGTCATGGTCCTCAGTGTTGGCTTCGGCCTCGCTAAAGAAGCAGATTCTAGTTGCCAAGGTCGTGGCAGTGTTAGCGCTGTGACGTCTTAATCATCTTGATGGCTCATAGGCACTCGGAATTCTGGTTGGAAGTATAATAATAGCTTTTTTTTAACTCAGATATTTGGAGGTCAAGAATAAAACAATTCACAGAAATCAACTTTTATAAGGAGTAAAGGAAAAATGAAAGCCACAGTGACTTGTACCCGTTATTTTCTTTTCCTTCCATGTGCTGCAGCTTAGCTGTGGTGTGAATGTCTCCCAAAGTAATGTACTAGAAGCTTGCTCCCCGCTGTGGAAATGTTGGAGTGGTAGGACCTTTGAGAGATGACACCTACTGAAAGGTCCTTAGGCCATGGGGAGACTGGCCCGGGGAAAGATGAATGCAAATCTTATAAAAGTGGGTCTCAAAAAGGGATGTCACTCACATGCCTGCCTCCTCCAAACATGGCTGCCCCTCTCTCTCCCTGCCATGTCTTGATGCAGCTAAGGGCTCCCTTTCTAGAGGACGGAGCCTTTCAGTGTTGGGCTTTCAACACCCATCACTGAGAGTGGAGTGAACTGCTTTTCTTTTGATGCTCCTAGCCTCAGGTAATTTGTTAAAAACATCCAAAAATGGACTAAAGCTCCTTGTAATTGTAACTCTTGAACTTGCACCATATATTGCTTTCAGTATTCAGTACAAAAGGTACCATGAGTGAGGTGATTGCAATTCTACTGAACATATAGATAGCAATTCTACTGAACATATTTTATCTTTTTGCTCATGTGATTTGGGGGGGGTATGGATGTGTATGTGCCCATGTGACACACACACTCACCTGCAACAGGGTGTACCACCTGCAGTAGTGGGGGTAGAACATTGGGAGTCACACTCCTGCCTGTTCTTATTTGAGCTGTAATCTCAAAATGCTTATTTTCTTGTCATTATTCCCTAAACAATATATCATAACAATTTGCACTGCATTAGGTATTACAAGTCACCTAGAGCTTAAAGTATTCAGTGAATGTGCATAGGTTATATGAAAATGCTTGGGGCCAGGGAGATGGCTCAGCAGTTAAGAGCACGTGCTCTTAAGCATGAGGCTCGTGAAGGAAGGGCCTGAGACCACCAGAGTTCTACTCTTCAGAACCCAGATAAAAAGCTGGGAGTGACCACACATCTCCCTAACTAACCACTGTCATGAGGGGAGGCAGAGGAGCCTGAGCCAGAGAACTGCCAGGGCTCACTGACCAAAAATGGACACTGCCGCTAGAGAGAGAGACCCTGTCTCAAGGAAGTATTCAGATGAACTATAGAGAAGAGCACCCAAGGTTCTCTGGGCTCCACATACATATGCACAGTGCTTGCTCATCTGCACATGCACATGTGCTTGTGACTAAGCCTCACACTTAATCCCTAGCTGATGGAGCCTTTTCGAGGTGGAGCTTGGCTGCATGAGGTGTATCAATGGGGGTGGGCCTCGGGCTTTTGTGTCCTAGCCCTGTTTGCCAGTGTTAGCTAGCTAGCTCACTCTTGTCACTTCTTCTCAGCTGATGTGACAAGATATGGTGCCCTGCCGTGTGTCCTTGCCATGATGAAACTCACCCTGGAAACCATAAGCTGAAGTAAGCCCTTTCTTTTCATAAACTGTTTCTGGTTGGGTGTTCTGTCTCAGCAGTAAGAAGGTAACTTCTACAAACAACTGCAACAAATGCTCTGCCATTTTAAATGAGGGGTTCAAGGTCAGGCATAGATTGAACTGGGTATGGAAGGGCTGGGGTTTCTCAACCTAATCCCCTGAAGATGCAGAGGGATGCCTAGACAGGCATGTTAGTGGCTGTGGTTATGATCTCTCTCCATAGTACTCCGCCTCTCAGAAGTAACAATTATTTAATCAGATTTTGTACCAAGTATTATCAGCTTTCCAAAGAGCTCGCTGCTATACTGTAAGACTTCAATACAATGCTTGATCCTCATTCACTCTGTGCCTATTGGCTACATACCATGTGCAAACACTACTCCGTGTTGGGGATATAGGGATACATAAAGCATGACTTTATTCAAGAGATTTTATAATAGTGTGATGTTACAGTAGTACCTTCACCAAAGTGTTCACACCTTGGTGGCACAAAACCAGTAGAGGAACGAACTGGGCATCATGGGAGCACGTAGGAAGGACAACATAGTCCAACCTAAAATGGAAATAGAGGTTGGCTAACCTGAGTTGTAAGAGGTTAACAAGGATTCACTTCTTAAAAGAGCAGGAGCAGAGGGCGCAGGTGCAAACACTAGTTTCGCTGATAGTAGTTGTAAAGAAGTAGTAGCAATGTGAGGTTACTTATGGCGTCTCATGAGAGGAGACGGGATGGGAGGGTAGGCCTGATAGGCCTTGCTGAACTTAGGCCTAGGTGGTAAAAGCACTTAGGTGTTCGAAATAGACTCCATTAACTAGCTCATCCCAGATGGAGAAGAGACTGAGGGCAGCCAGTTAGGTTAGTCAGAGGTGGCCATGTTAGAACAGCGGTTCCTGGAATAAGAGATGAGACAGACTGGTTTTGAGGTGAGAATTGACTGTTTTAATGAGTGGCTGAAGGTGTTGGCTTAGAGAGTGAATTGCACTTGTTATGAGTGTAGTCGGAGGAAGAACTCTCGCTCCAGATGCGGCACCACACAGAGTACAGAAGTCCAGGGTGCGCTGGGGCAGCAGCCATGTGGCTTCTTAGTGCAATCAAGACAGCTGCTGTACTGGTTACTTTCTCTTGCTGTGACAGAACCCCTGACAGAAGCAATTTAAGGGAGTAAGGGTTTGTTCTGGCTCACGGTTTGGGTCCATCACGATGGGGAAGGCATGGCAGCAGGAGTGTCGAGATAGCTGCTCACATTGAATCTGTGATCAGGAAGCAGAGAGAGAACAGAGGTGCTAGTGTCGCTCTCTCCTGCTCCCCTGCTCTTGGGATGGTACAGTCCACATTCAGCATGGGTCTCTCCTCCTCTCTGGAAACACCCTCCTAGACACACCTAGAGGTGAGTTCATGGTGATTCTAAATCCAGTCAGGTGAGCAGTCCTTGCTGGTGAAGCTCAGGTGTCATGTGGAAGTCTGTTTACAATCAACTCTTTAAAGAGTAGAGGAAATCCAGAATGACAATTCAAAGTGCAGTGTAGTAGATAATACACAAAGAGCGTGGTCATGTGGTACCAAGGCAGTAATTGGATTGCTGTGCTTCTGTGTACCTGCCAGTGCAGCAGATGTGTGCACACCAGCTCACCACAGGCATTGAGTACAGTGGGATGACATCATCATGGCCACAATCTCACCAGACAACAGGAGTTGGGGGCTTCATAGTAATTTTATGGCCCTTCTTTGTACATGTGCTTGTCATGTCTCTGGGTCGAGGTGTAACTTAATATTCTGCCCTCTACACCTGCTCTCACATTTCCTTCTCTGATTTCATGCCTTTATGTATTGTGATTAAATTACTAACAATGATTAATGTTAGTGTTCGTTGACTTTCTCAGTGATTGACTTTTTATTTAATAAGTGGCTACTACCCACATTCAGTGTCATTACTGTCTTATCTTTATATTATTGTTTTTGTTTCTGGGGTAATTTTCCAAGTGGGTTTCATGCCCTCCCTTTAGCCTAGTTTATTCAGTTGCTTACATGACCCATTCTCTATAGCTGCATCTTTCTAGAACACACTCGCTGAATGATTTCATATATTTTCTGCCCATCCAAGCAATGTCTTCCCTAAATAATGATCTTTCCCCCCCCATATCAAATTCCCAAGAATCATACTGTTTTAACCACATCTGTGGAAAGAAGCATCTCACCTGGAATCCCCTTTGTTTTGGACAGTAAGCCACAAGCTGCATTAAATGAGAGAGTGTTTCCACCAGCCAGATTGAAGGCCAACACTACTGCTGGTGCCTGCTCGAGCCCTTTCTGAGCCCTCACTCCTGGCCGGGAGCGGAGAGGCTTAGGCTGTAGTGGTCACTTTGTCATCTGCTGTTGTACCAGGATATCCATGGCTGGGTAGTTTCTGAGAAGAAAGTCTAGTTGTTTCCTGGCTTTAAAGACCTCATGAAGAGCAGAGGAGATGGAATACAAGCCCAGAATTGCAGCTCTCCCCTCCCTCCGTTGGCCTTCTCTCTCCCCTCTTTTCCTGTCTTTTCTCCCTCTGTTCCCCCTCTCTCCCTTCTCTTCCCCATCTTTCCCCTCACTTCTTTGCTTCAGATGCCAGTGGCTTCTGAGTCAAGTTCCCCTGTAGCTCACATACCAGCCTTGTCCTGCCCTCCATTTCTGCTTTCAGCCCAAACCAAATCCTTGAGTTTTCCTAATGGTGCCTGTGACATGAAGACATAGCTGTAGACACTTCTCTAACTTGTGGTGTGAAGTCCTTACCACCATAGACCTGCGTCCCCTATGGCCCTATCCTGGTAACATGTCCCCTTCCCATTTAGGGGTGCTCTTCACCCTGACCTACTCTCAGGTGCATCACAGCTGTCTCTCCATGTCACCTTCCCTGTCACCTTCCTTCACCCTGGCCCCAGCAGAGGCCTGTGAGTGCTCAGCCCTGTGCCCTTCTCCCTGGAGACACACCATTTGTGGTGTGACATCATCATGCTCTCCTGACTAGCTGACGGCAGGCTCTAGAGCCTCAAGGACTGTGTATTTGTTCGCCACTGTCACCCCCAGCTTAGATAATTACTGGGGTGGGGTGGGGAAGGGAGGAAGAATGTGAGAGTTACAGCACCCTGTCCTCGTCTTCCAGAACATTCCCCCACTACTCACCACTTTTCCCCAGAACGCATCTTGCACAGCACAGAAGCCATGTTGAGTTGATTGGTCTGGGCGGTGAGCACACAGGAGCGTGTGATCTAGCTAACAGGGCCCCAGATGGCCGCATCATTTTCCTTCCTTCCTCAGCATGTGTGTGAACTGAAGTTCAACCTAAGGATCAAAAAGAATTTTAACACAGGATTCAGTTTTCTCAAAACAAACTTACATTCAATTGTTTCCTTTCCCAGAAATTCATCTGTTACATATTTTTAGTAATATGTCTTCCTGCAGATGAAGTCAGCATGATTTTTTTTGTCATTTGGATTATATAATGTGTACAGGTGAACAAACCTCTACATGTAATCTTGCAGTAATAGACAGGTTCCAAGCCACCATCACTGACCTTGTGGAGAATGGCCGTCATGGTCAGCCCATTCCTGGGGCTGGCTCATTCTGCCACCCTGTGCTCTGCAGCTCATGGCAACACACACTGCCTCCTGTTGCACCCTCCTGCCTTTCCTGATGGTCACGTGTGGCTCTCTCAGCGTCTCACACTACCTGGACCTAGAGACAACATGTCCTCAGCCTCTACCCCCAGCTGGGGCACAACTGTTTCTCATTCAGAGTGAGGGGCTTGGTCTTGGAACAGTGCCTGCCTCTGTCCTGGATGGGTCTCTCCTTCTTTGCCTGCACCCCAGCCTCTCAGAGCTTCAGGTCTGTCCTGGAGGAGGGCAGAGATGGCATGCCAGCAGGCTCTTTTAAAAAGAAGTAGACTAAATGCAGGAAGCAAGATGTGTTACAAGTAGTTTCTTAAAAATCATTTCCTGGGGCTGGGTGTGGTTCAGTGGTAGAGCATGTGCTTAGCATGTACAAACATGCTCCAGAAAAAGTCTTCTGTCTTAAAAAGTAAAAACAAAACAAAAAATATTCCAAACACTGAGACATCTAGGATGACGAGCAAAATCTGATGTGGGAAGAGAAGTCCTTGTCCTTCAGAAGGTAGATATGTGATAACATCCACCATCTGCTTCATGGCCAGTTCCATAGGTCAGAAGAACAAATCTGAGGGAATGTATGGATAAATCAGTCTCTTCATTGTAGTAATTAGAAAGCTGAAATCCAGAAGCTACTTGTTTTATAACCTCTGCTACAGTCACCTCCATGGTAATCACCTTCAGTTGCAGCCTGTGGAGAGGTGCCTGCACTGTGGGCATGCCCTCGGTGTCACAGGTTTCCTGCATCCTCTTGCCCTAGGGAGTAAGGATGAATCTAGTGCTCATATGGAGGGAAGAGCACACACAGACTGAGGTAGGCAAAGGTAGGGAATAGTTTCGCCACCTAGGACACTGCTTGGCTTGTGCCATCAACATACCTTTTTCCTGACCAGTGAGCCTAGCAGCCTGCTGGTAACATGGCCCTCCTGATGGAGTTGCACATAGACACTGCTCCATATATGAAGTAGTTTTCTTCTCTCCTTAGCTTCCATTATTCATGATCAGTACCTGTCCTAATATATTCTTAGATCCGGGATCAGAATAGCAGGGCCATCAACCTGCACTAGTTTGGGATGTAAGTAACTGTGTCCTCTAAGTAAACTTTTATGGAGAAAAAACATCATATAACCCAAACTTGCCAATCAAATAATGGGACCACTCAAATCATGACCCTAGCAACAACCCATGCTCCCTAAATATCCTCTAAAAAAGCTCAAAACCACTTGCTGTGACCCTTGGGTTCTCTCCACTAAGTGGCCTGCTGTTCCTCTGGCAGTGTATTCAAACCTTTATTAACACTTTGTTCTTAATAAAGTGTCTACACACACAAAGAATGGAGGGAAGAGATATGCCTTGGCAATATAGCCTGCTTTCATATTTCCTTACAACTTCATTTGTCAGCCTAGAGAATATATGTTCCAAATAATTGGAATCTTAACAAAGAGAGTCAGCATGACTTATGGTATGAATTCATTTCCATGTGCAAGGCAGCGGGAGCTTGGATGACAGGCCTGAGAGCAGCGCACCCTGCATCCTGGCCATGGGCTCTGGGCTGCTGGTAGTGTGGCTCGGTGATGGAGCACTTCAAGGAAAGGAAGAACAGAGTGGAGGTAGAGCACTGGAGTCAGGTGCGAGTAAAACAGGTAAACAGTAGAATTTGCTCAGAAGGAGGCCCTGGGCCCAGCTATATTTTGAATTTTTAAGAGCAGAAATCCTATCTTTTTTATGGTTTTTAACACTTCAGCTGTTTTTTTTTTTCCCTATGGTAGAAGTACTAATAGTAAAATGCAAGTAAGCCACCAATTAGAAACTGGAGGGTTTTGTCAGCACCTGCAAATGAAGAGAGGCTCAGTGCTAGCAGTTTCTTACTGGACTGAAGTAGTCCTGTTTCGTGGCCTTCCTGAACAAGATGGATGCCCTGGAAACCATCAGTATTCCTCAGTCAGACCAGTGCCGTGTCTCATTATTTTGATAGCTTGTCAGCTTCTGTCACAAATGCTGCTTCTCTTTAATTCTTGTAGACAGTACTCTTGACAAAGACATTGATACGTAAGCATATGCCTGCCAGCCATAGTGATTTTGTTAACAACTGTTTGTTGAATGTGCTTGACCTAGACACAGGGAGACCTTGCAGAAATATGGAATTGAGTGCTTTCCTGAGGCTGGATCAAAGTTTGATTTCAGGGATCAAACTCAGTGGAAGGCCTAGATGAGCATGGTGACTAATGCTGGTGATTTCAGCACTCAAGACCTAAGGCAGGAGCATTGCTGTGAGTTCAGTGCCAGCCTGGACTACAGAGTCTCAAAAGAAGGAAGAGAGGGAGGGGGAGGGGAGAGGAGAAAGAGAGGAAAGAAAGAGAAAGAAGCATTGTCGAAATCTATGTTGGGCCAATTTTGACAGACTCCTGTCTGCTTGCCAGGGATGCTGTTTTCTGCTTTAAGGATACCTCCTGTGTGCTCGTACAGATCCCCTAGCATCCCCTGGAGGGAGACAAAAAAAGGTAGTACTAGATAGAATTGACATTGAAGATGTGTTTTACCCGCCACGGTTTCTTAGGCTTTCATCTGCATCGTCTTCAATATTGAATCATTGCAAAATAGCCATCAGCCCATTTTCCATGGAGTAACCATTGCTCTAATTTTTGTTAGCACTTTTCATGATGACCATGTCGTGCTAGACCCTTCCTTGTACTGTTCCCACTGAGTACTTGCCCCCATTTTACAGATAAGGAAGCTTCTAGAAGGGACTGTCTATGCTCAGCCATGACTGGTGTCCAGCCAGCTTAGCCCCACATCTTCCACAGCAGTGCCATCATCCCCTGGGTTCCATGTTGACTGAGGCAGAGTGCCACACACACACACACACACAAACACAAACACGCCTCTGGATATGTTTCTGTAACAAAGCCGTTGACTCTTTGATGGCCTGACAGGCACTTGTGAAAACCCTGACCCTTGAGCTACATTTAGCATCAGTGACCTTTTTCTGTAGGTAGCCCAAGGTAACTGACTGTAGGACTCACCTTGAATACCAAGATTCCAAGGAGCGCAGTCCCTTAGAGAACGGTGTGTGGGTGCTGTGTAAGTAGTTCCCGTGTGGCTTACGAGATAAGAAGGAAAAGTAACCTGGTTCAGCACAGACCCTGCTCTACTTATTTTTGTGTGAGTGGTAGATGTGTCGTAATAGATTGGTTCTGTGGGTGCAGAGCCAACTGGGGTGGAGGCTGGCTGCTTGATATCCCTTGGTTTCAAAGTCAAGATTAAAATTTGGACTCTTTAGTTGTTTTTCCCTAAATAATTTTCACCTTTTCTTTTCCCAGCAGTTCCTTCTTTCCCAAGCCTTGCTCACAAAGCTAACACCCACACTGTCCACAGTACCTACATCCCCAGGGCTGTCTGTAGGAGAGGAGAACCCTGCGCATGCTTCCAGGGACTTCTTGGCTTTGGGCTTCTCCTCCCCCAGGCTGACACAGCCCTTCCTGCAGTTGCTTTTTCAAACCCAGGCCTAAACATAATTTAGAATTATCATCTTGCAAGTGATATTTTCATAAGCATTGCTCCCAGCTGTAGTCCTGTTTTAGAGCTCCTAAGTGAATGTTTAGTATTGTGTGTATACACCATGACAATATTATCACAAAGGATACAGTTTTATAAATTGAAATTAAATTTACTTGGGTGCATGCCGTATTCCAAAATAGGGCGATGAAAAGTAATGTTTCTGCAGTGTTGTAATGAGAGACCAGAAATGGAAAGATAGGCATAATTTGGTTGGAGAGAAAGCGTGATCTTATGCCATGTGTGAGACAGAGTCTTAAAAAGTGTGTTGAAAGTGTTACTGTGTGCAGCAGGAAAAGATGAACGGGGCCTGCCTGGCAGTGCCAGGAGTGTTCTACAACAGTCGCTCTCTGGTGGCCTTGCTTACTTCAGTGGAGAAAACAGTGCTGAAGCACAGCCCACAGTCTCTTCCTGTCCAACCTCAGTGTGAGCATCCTCCCTGCCTAAATGCCTGGCTGCCCTCAGGGCTTCTGTCCCTGTGGGAATGGTGAGGATACTTACTGTACAGGGCCTGGCCCAAGGCACCTCACAAAACTGAAGGCTGGATTCTGTCAGCACACGCCATTACTCTGAAAGAGCCTCTGGCCCTTTAAAAGAAGGACTCTTAGCCGGGCATGGTGGCGTACGCCTTTAATCCCAGCACTCCAGCACTCGGGAGGCTGAGGTAGGAGGATTGCCTTGCCATGAGTTCAAGGCCACCCTGAGACTACATAGTGAATTCCAGGTCAGCCTGGACTAGAGCGAGACCCTACCTCAAAAAAAAAAAAAAAAAAAAAAAAAGAAGGACTCTTGTGGGCTGGGCTGTTTGAGATGTTGGAATAACCAACCAGACTGCTGGTGTGGGAGTGGCCTGTACTACCCTGGCTCTGCCAGCATCCTCCTCCTCCTCAAGCCCACTGCATTCTGGCTTACGGCTCCTCCTGTCCAGGGTCTGTTGTCCCAACATCAGAGCCTGCCAGCCCTCTGCAGTGTACAGTCTATTCTTCTCTCTCTCCCTCTCCCTCTCCCCCTCCCTCCCTCCCTCCTTCCTCTCTCTCTCTCTCTCTCTCTCTCTCTCTCTCTCTCTCTCTCTCCCTCTCCCTCTCCCTCTCCCTCTCCCTCTCCCTCCCCCATACCTGGCCACTGTCTCTTGGTCTCCCTGATCAGTTGGCTCTCCTCCTTCCCTGCCTCTTGTCCTTTGGTAGTGAGGCCCCAGTGTTCCCGCTTGACATTCTCATGTCCTTGCACGCTGGCTTCCCATAGGTGTGCTGTAATGAGTGTTCTGGCCTACAACCTTTCCAAGGGCCTCCTGGGCATTCCAGGGTAGGCCACCTGCACCTCAGGCTGAGCACATCTGAAGTCCCAGCACCCTGACCATCCTACACTTTTTCTCACAGTCCAGGCACTCCATTGCTTAAACCAGAAGTCACTGCTTGCTGTGCTTGGGAGATCTTGATGTCCCATGGAGTCTCTCTCACCTATTTTCTTCTCTGTGTCCCCACAGATGGCCCTGCTGATGCACCAGCCTTGGTTTGGTTTTCTAACAAACAGCATCCTTTTCGGCTCTCCACCCCATTTCTTAGTTGTGGCAGACATACTTCCTGCTGCTCACAGGATGCCTTTCTTCGTTCTCCATCCCCAGTTTGACTGTAAAAAAGAAGCATAAAGGGTTAACAGAAGCACAGCTCTTCCTACAAGAGCTAAAATTTGCCAGGAGCATTCAAATGAATCTATGCTAAAGACAAAGTGAGTCCAGTAAATTAACATGGGATGAATAACTATGCCCAAGACATTAGTGTTTGTTTTTATGAGATATGTTGAATTTTTTTTCAAAATTCAGGTATTCTGATAGATCCATTTTCTGCTACTGGAAATATTAAGGATTGACCCTAGATCAAATTTCATACTTCTATTAAGCAGAAGCTATAGCAAAATAAATCTGATTATAAAATTAACATTTTATCATTCTTCAAAGATCTGTATTCAGTCCACTACTCTCACTGAATTAAATTACTTAACTTACTTGTTTAAGAAAAAAGAGTAAGTCAACGTAACTGAATAAAATATGGATTATTTACAAAGCCCTTGAACTTTCTCTTATTTCAATTGCTTATGAATGTGTTAGTTGACTTAACGTATATCTTGCATGTATGAGTTTAGATAATCAAGGTCTCTTTAAACACAAATCTAATAAGAAAAAATTCGGGAGGCTGGGTATGGTGGCACATGCCTTTAATCCCAGCACTCCAGAGACAAAGGTAGGATCACTATGAGTTCTAGGTCTGCCTGGGCTGAAAAGACCCTGCCTCAAAAACAACCCCCCCTCCCCGAAAAAAAAAAGAGCTAGAGAAATGGCTCAGCTGTTAAGGCGCTTACCTACAAAACCTAACGACCCAGGTTCAATTCCCCAGCACCCACATCAAGCCAGATGCACAAAGTGGCACATTCATCTGGAGCTCATTTGCAGTGGCTACTCTCTCTCCCTCCCTCCCTCCCTCCCTCCCTCCCTCCCCTCTGTCTCTGTCTTACAAATGAATAAAATATTTTTTTAATTAATATAAACTTAGCCTGTAGAGTACACCTTAAATGGCATGGGTTTCCCTAAAATCTATCATTTGCTATATTGTGGTGAAAGTGAATCTCTTTGACCCTGGTCTAGAAGACTTACCGTCACTGAGTGCCATTCTGAGTTCTCAGTAAATAACTGTCTTAGCCCAGTGGGACAGCATCTTCATGGCATGCATGGGGCCCTGGGTTTTAATCACTGGAGCTACCAAAAAAAGAAACTTTGGATCCTGCCCTATTTCTTCATATAAACTAAGTCAAGGTGCTTTTAATTCTTTTACTGGTTGAATTTGCTTTTTCTTAACCAGTGAATCAGGATTGTGTGGGGGTGTTTTAAGCAAGAGCATCGAGAAAATAAGGACAGGAGAACCAAGGTCTGAGATGAGGTTTGCAAGCAAACAGGCTCTTTGGAAGGCAGGACAATAGATAAGAGCATCATGGTCTCAGGTGAGGCTCTGAGCTTCCAGAAGCTTCTACAAACAGAACCTTGATTATGTAAGAGTGGTCATAATATGGAAGCATCCCAGTGCTTAGAAGAATTGCAGCTCTGTGTGAAACCCTAGAATTACAGTTCTTCTTCTGAAGGTCAACAGACGCACAGCCAGGCCAGGCGTGGTGGCGCACGCCTTTAATCTCAGCACTTGGGAGGCAGAGGTAGGAGGATCACCATGAGTTCAAGGCCACCCTGAGACTCCATAGTGAATTCCAGGTCAGCCTGAGCTAGAGTGAGACCCTACCTCGAAAAACCAAAAGAAAGAAAAAAAAAAGTACAGTCAGTATTGCTGAGGGACAGAGATGTTTTCTGAGAAATGGGTCTTGAGAGTGTTTTAAAACTCCATTGTGCAGTGTCACTAACGATGTAATCGTATGGGACTGTCATCCTGTGTGGGGACCCTGGGAAATCTAAGTGTCATTATTCATATTCCTGATATCCTGGAATGTTGGCTAATGGCTTGAAGCCACAGTAGTGAAGCAGGTTGCCGGGAACCAGGATTCAGCTCCCTGCACTCCCCCACCCCCTTGCAAGGTGTGGAGCAGAGGACTGGACAGAAGCTTCACCTTGCAACATGCCATCGTAGTGTGTACTTTTGTATGAGTCTGAACTGCCAGGAAGACCTAGACTGAGCAAAGAGCCAATCCTTAATTTATTTCCCCTGGACAGAGCCGTGAGCCCTACAAACTCCAGACCCTTCCATTCTGTACTACAGAGGCTCTGGTGGAGGAGGTGGGCAAGCTGGGGAAAGAGGCAGAGAGCAGCAGCAGGTAAAGGATGATCTAGGGAGGTCAGGCTCATCCTGAGTCAGCATCTCCCCCCCCCCCAGCCATGACTCAGCTGTGGGAGAGCAGCAGCAGGTAAAGCATGCTCAGTCAGGCCAGGCTCATCCTGAGTGAGCGTCTCCTCACCAGCAATGACTCAGCTGTGGACTGTGTTTTATAGAGGCCTTTTGGGAGATGGGACCAGGAACTGATTGTAGCTACACCTGCATGGGAGGCCCATGATGCACAGCTTAGGCCAGAGGGCCAGACATGGTAGAAAGCAGGGTGGTTGCTTGGTGAGTCTGCTGATCAGGAAGAGGGAGCGTTGAGGGTGGGGATGATGCTCTCTCAGTGTTTTGTAATGACTGGGTCTTGCCCTTGGCCCCAGAACCTGCATCAGGCTCCAGCCTCTGACCCTTGGAGGTGCTGTCTGGGCAGTTTTATCCTATCAGCATTCCCCAAAGGGGCTTCATGAGCGTCGTAGTCAGTCACATGCCACTGGAATGAATTTTCAAAACAAGTACAATTTGGGGGAGGAAAGTATTTATTGAAACTACAGATTGAGGGGAAGTTCTGTAACAGTGAAGAGGCTGGCCCTCTTTCACAGTTCCAAGCAGAGAGAGAAAACCCATCACCTACACCACACATACACTAGCAAACAGGCAGGAGGGCAAGAAGAGAATTCGTTCACCTTTATATAGCCCTAGGGTAGGGTCGTGCAATTCTATCCCAGACTTAATGGCTTCCTGAGTCTCTGGAATTTCCTTCCTGTGTTGCCCACACAGGAAAGGATGTTTACTTCTAGCTCCTTTGAGCTTCCTTACATCCTGCCCCCTACTGAGAGGCTGCCTTCCTGTGAACATCCTCAGAGACCCACCCAAGATTACTTGATAAGTCAAGTTGACAACAAAACTTAACCATCACAGTGAGAGAATCTGGTTCCTTGACTTCCTCTTCCAAGTGACCTCACTTGTTAATACACAATACCTTTGGTAACTCTTCCTTCCTGACTAGTATTTCCACATTACAGTTCCTGGGCACCAGGTCAAACCTGATTTTTCACTTGCTTTCATATTCTGATAGTTGATCATTTGTTTGGCTGTCAATGCAAGGTGGGAAAGTTTGTTTTTTTGGTAGTTAAGCTGGACCTCAGTTAAGTTAGTCTACACTTCATTAAAATGGTTGACAAACACCCACTGGGAGGCCACTGCTTGTGGTTCTGGAATGACTTATGGGTTCCTAGAATTACAAACAATATTGAGACCAAAAGCCTTCTCCTATGTGTGTTTACATATATTGAAAAGTTGGCCTTGGATTTAGTCAGGTAATAAAAGTTTCATGCAACTCCAAATGAAAATGTATGCAGATTTCTGATCCCTGAGGGTTTGTGACTTTTAGATACAAACCCTTTTGGATATACCAGGCTAACCTGCAACTGGTATGAGGCTGAGAATGACCTTGAACTGATCCTCCTGTTTCCACCTGCCAAGTGCTTTGATTACAGGTCTGAACCACCACTTGCTTTCCTGAGTTCCATGCGTAGTGTTTGTGTGGTTGCATGTGGAGGCCAGAGGTTGACATTGTATGTCTCTCTCAGCCACTATCCACCTTTCTTTTGAGACATGATCTCACTGATTCAGCTAGACTAGCCAGCATGGCCCAGAGATGCTTCTGCCTCGTGTTCCCAGTGCTGCAACTGCAGGCGAATGCCACCACTCAGGGTTCACCTAGACTCCATCCTCATGCCTCCCTACTGAGGCAGCCCCATACTTTCTTTTTGCATGTCTGTCTGTCTGTGTCATAGATGGTGTGTGCAGCACCCCATATGTTCACCTGCAGCCAAGCTCTTTGGCATGCAGTGGCTGGAGTGGAATGTCAGGTGTCCTGCTCCACTGCTCTCCACTGGCTCTGATTTCTAATTTTGATCTGGAGTCTGTTTTTACTGATATCAGAGCTTTGTGAAGCTCCATGAACTCTCAGGGTTTTTTTCCCGTACACGTGGCCACATCTTGCCGTTTTTTTACTGAAGATCTGAAGATTTGAAGTCAGGCAATCTCAGGCCTCCTCTGGCCCTCATGCTTGCCCAGGAAGCACATTTAGCCACTGAGCCATCTCTCTAGCCCTTTCCTGAGGTTTTAAAGACTGGAATACAGGTAGAAATGATGAGTAAACCTCATTTTTTACCATTTACAGCCCAGTCTACAGGCACACAGGGTTTTATTTGCAATGCAGGTAGCTCCTCCCCAGCCCTTCCTTCACTGCTGTAGGGCACACTAACTCCTATCCATGTTGCCTGTCTTGTCTGTTTTCACCTAAACAAGGCAAACTCCTAAGTGTCAGTAAAGTAGCTTGGCCAATTGGAGATCATCCTTGTCCCAAGAGACTTCAAGAACTAGACAGCCTAGGTAAACATGCTAGGAGCTCCCTCTAGTGACCACAGGTCACAGGGACAAGTGCTCTGAAGGAGACAGGCAGTTGTCCCTCTGGGTAGGCTACTAATGCTGCAGCAAAATGAGGAGACTTGGGTTTGTATTCATCCTCGGACTTTGAGACGCAGTTTTTATGTGGTCTACATGGGCATTTTTTGTGTTTTGGCAGATAAATACCAAATGTCGTGCAATAAAAAAAAAAAGGTGATATGCTAACCCATAACAGAATGTCCAAATAGCAAATATTTTCTTGGTTTCTTCAACTTTAGGGATCGTAACATGCAGCACCACCTAGATGATTCACAGAGATGTTGTGGAAATTATGTCATACATGAAATACTGTGACCTACTTTGAAGAAACACAAGTTATTTGTAAGCCAACTGTTTGAGGGCAATACAGCGCCCAGGTCGGAATCACCATCTCTGTGCTAGGATGCTAAATATCCCAGGCTCATACACAGTGCCATTCCAAGAGGTAACGAGGCCAGTGGTTTGGTTTGGTTGTTTGAGACTGGCTCTTGATGCATAGCTCAGGCTGGCCTCCAGTTCAGGCGCCTCCTGCTTCACCTTCCCAAATACTGGGATTGCGGATGTGTGCCACCATGCCCAGCTCCCAAGTGTCTTTTTAAGCTCATGGACTTTTAAACTGGATGAGACATAAAGATGCTACATCTTGGTAGAAGGTAAAATTGTAGTGCTCCCACATTCTCTGCATAAATCTACATAGAGAACCTGCAGCCCTTTGAATCCCAGTCAGAGATTGACTGCAGGACCCTGTGCGTTCTGAGCATATGATCTACCTCTGAGCATTAGCTTCAGTGCCCCAGGGTCCAGGCACTGAGGGGACTGATACCCAGCTTCACCCTGCTGTCCCTTCGAAGCCAGAACACTAGGGACCTTGCTCATGCTTTAATCATACTCTAGCCTTCTTGACCTTCAAGCCCAGAGCCTTTTTCATTTACCTCCTGCTGGCCTGCAAATAAGTGGATGAGTTTACTATCTACCTGAAATATTGTCATACAGAGTTGGTTTGAGATTTGACATTTTTCTGTTTCTTGTTTAACTCTATTTTAAAAAGGCTTGATGGGAAATTTTACTAAAGCATCAAGATTATTGACCATAAGAAGTTTCCATTGTTCATGAGTTTGTTGAGGCTTTTGTTTCTTCCATAAAGTGGCAGATCCAGAAATAAATTTTAAATAATTTAAAGGTCGTTTCTTATGTCACACTGTAATTTTAAATTTTAAAGACAATTGCATTCTATGTGTCAGTGGTTAACCTCTTAATGAGGCTTGAGCTGGGTTTTCTGAGACTACTTCAAGCTCTGCTCTGGTAATGGGGTGGGCAAGGGGGTCTCATCCCTCCACAATGCCTTCATGTCGCAGTACTTTTTAAAGAAGGTGTCCAGTTCCCTAAGACACAGATTTGTAGATGTGAGGAGAGTTAATACTAAAGTGTTCTCAATCTTCCCCTCACAAGAATAGCTTGTTGGGAACCTTGGATCTTAGCCACAGCTGCTACTTCTGGGTTTGCAGCCCTGAGAGTTCAGCCTCTGGTCTTGGTCTAAGCCAAGTGATGGGGTCCTGGGTCTCACACTTTGTCCATCATCCTTACTGCGGACACGGTGAACACATATCCTGGTGGCCTTTACTGTGACCAATAAATTGCATTTTGAAACATCTTATTGACAGAAGAATGTTAGGCTATGATCCAAGTGATAATGAGGAGTTTCAATCTTGATGAATTGTAAGTTAAAGATTGTGGTGGTTTGATTCAGGTATCCCCCATAAACTTATGTGTTCTGAATGCTGAGTCCCCAGCTGGTGGCAATTTGGGAATTGGAGCCTCCTGGAGGCAGGGTATTGTTGGGTGCGGGCATATGGGTGTTCTAGCCAGCTTCCCCTTGTCTATGTTTGGCACACTCTCCTGCTGCTGTTGTCCATCTGATGTTGTTGGCCAGGAGGTGATGTCCACCCTCTGCTCATGCCATCATTTTCTCTGCCGTCAGGGAGCTTCCCCTTAAGTCTGTAAACAAAAATAAACCCTTTCCTCCTACAAGCTGCTTCTGGTCTGGTGTTTGTCACAACAAGAAGTTGACTGCAACAAAGATTCTCTAAGTTCCTAAGCACCACAAAGGATGCCAAGACAGAAATGCTCCTAAACTGTTCCCCTAGGAACAGAGAAGCATCTGTTATAAGATGGGTGTGGTTGCTTACTTTCTGCTGTATCATAAATTTCTTTTACAAAGAATGTTATTTTAAACCTTCCCCATAGAACCTTACCTAAAATCTGTGGTTATGTGACAGTGGGTGGGTGGGTGGCCAGTTGGAATTGGTTGGATGGTTGGTTTGTTTTGAGGGGAGCTGGGGATGAAGCCAGGGCTTTGTCCATCTAAGCATGTTCTCTACCACTGAGCTACACCTCCAGCCCTCATTTGCTATAATTTATTTGACTTTTTCCTTGGATGTTTACATTGGTACTTGAATCCTACAAGGAAGGCTGAGAGGAGTAGAGGTATCCTATGTGACAAGAACTGGAGGCCTGAGATGTCTGTGACTATTAAGGCTAACCGTGGAGGGTAAAGATGGAGAGTCCCAGCAGCACCTGCTCCTCTGCTTTCTCACAATGTGCTCACTTCTCTGGTGATGCCCAAGGCTGGCCATTCACACAGCTCTATCGTCTGAATTTACTCTTGTAAGCTCCTGCAAATTACCATGCCTCTTGCTCATTTATTTACTGTGGTCTCAATGCCGTTTTGCTTGATTGATACATGCCGTTGATGTATCCATCTTTTGTCATACTTATTTCTAGCTGGGTTGGGTCTTTCAGAAGAGTTGGAGGTAGCCAGGAGCTCCAGCAGGAGGGCTCTCCTGTCCACAGGGAGAGCACTGAGAAGAATGGTGCATGCAGCAGGTGCTGAAAGGAGTGGGAGAGGTACCCAGTGGCCCAGATTGTTGCTAAGCCACCCTGACTTCAAGACGATGGAAAGCTACCAGACAATTTTAACAGGGAAGCTATAATAGGTTTATAATAAGTGTATACTATGTACAGCTGCCCCTGAATGCAGAAGCTTTGTTCTCTCCTGTTAATAGTACCCCTTCATTGTTCACAGCCTCCTTTTTTAAACAATTAAACTAATTATGCTTATATCAATAGCTCTCTTCTTCCGTGGCCTCAGCCACTTGCCTAAGACAAGCCTAGCACTTGAACCATTTGGAGGAGCACTTCAGTGGTGTTGAGAGACAAGGTGACCTTTCCAAGCTTTGCAGTGCCAGAAACAATTTTTGTAATACCTTCTCAAATGACTAATAACTTGGCTTGGCTTAAGCCAGGTATTTATCAAACAATGAACAGAGTTTGTTGACCTTTGGGGAGGGATAATTTAAGATTTAAAAATCACACACTTGAATCCACTGGGTGCAGAGCCCAGCTCTGCTACATAGGAGGCACAGGATCTTTCCTACCCTTTTGTTGTTTTTAAATCTCCCAGAGTCATAGGCTGTGAAGGCTTAATTAGATTAGGCGTACCAGGTACTCAGTGGAATCCTCAGGGCTTGGAATCTTTGCCATCAATTTGTATCTTCTTACTCTTTTAGATCCTTTAAACAGCATGTCACATGACTGGGAAGCAGCCTTTTCCTTTGAGGATTTTGAAAATACATATCTGATCATACGTTAGCTATTTCCCATTCAGTATCTTCTTAAGCTTCTTTGTCTTTCTGCAAAGTAGTTTTTCTCTGACCTTGGAGATCATGATTTTATCAGTAAATATCATTACAGCATCTGCATTTTTCTTAGAAATATTCTTGGTGATTCAGGCAAAAGGAATGCACTGAAGAATAAATGTTTTTCCTTAGAAGCCAGCAAAAAATACATACATAAAGCAATGGTAAAAGCAGGATAAGGGTAAATAATCAGTGTTAGCCATCACAAATTGTGAGGGGCTATGTAGATTGTGTATTCCTTCTCAAAATTGATCATTTGGAATCAATTTACACAACTGAGAAACTCACATGCAGACACATCTTTGTCTGGTTTGATGACAAGGATACAGAAAGAGAGAGAGAGAGGGAGGGAGGGAGAGAAGAGAGAGAGAGAGAGAGAGAGAGAGAGAGAGAGGAGAGAGAGAGAGATTTCCAGAGGCAAATTCATGTGACAGTATGAAAACAGCTTTGCATATGAATCACAATACTAGAATTAGGTGTGGGGAGATAAGGTGGGTAAAGCCAAAGAACCTGAGTACTCAGGTAAAATGCAGAGCATGGTGCCTCTGTAACCCCAGCACTGTGGAGGTAGAGATAGGATTCCCCTGGAGTTCACTAGCTAGTCTGGCCTAACTGGTGAACTCCAGCTGGTGAGAGATCTTGTCTCAAAAAGAGGTGGATGGTATTCCTGAAGATGATGCCCAAAGGCTTCCTCTGGCCTCTACATGAACACACACAACATATAAACACATGCACACATAAACAAGAGTTATGGCCAGGTGGGTGGTACATGCATTTATTCCCAAGACTTAGGAGGCAAAGGCAAGAGATTGCAAGTTCAAGACCAATCTGGCCTTCATAGCAAGACCCTATCTCAACAAAAGCAAAAGAGGGGGAAAGAAGAATTTTGTCTTGTGTCCTCATCACCATAAAAAGAGAAATTGGTTTGGAGGAATGAGTAGGTGTGGTGAAGAGCAGAGCTGCTGGTACAGAAATAATCACCATGCTGTACAAGAAAGTGACTAGAAACACTGTGAGCTTGCTTCCTGGCTGCCATCTAAAGTCTCCAGATGAAAAGAGTGCATCTGTAATGCTTTAGTAAAAACCTTTCCCTTTTCTAATTCCCTTTCTCAGCACATGGGCTATTGGCTACTGTTCAGACTCCTTTCCAGCCATCACAGCCCTAAGACAGGTGCTCCTGGTTCTGGTGGGGTTGACTTCATAAGCTGAAGGAGTAAGTTCCCAAACCCAGGCTTTCTCCTTTGTAGTTCCTACTGTTACAGAATTTCATGGTGCTCTTCCTTTTAAATGTAGTTGTAGTAAGTTCTTTCTACTTTGGGAATGTTTGTTTAGAACTGAATTGGCTCTTTGACTTGGTACATGCATGGCAGGTGTGGTTTGTTCTGTAACAATGTCTGTCCTGGTGCATGTACATCTCCACATGCCCACTCCCAGCCCTGTTTTCCTCCTTTCTTTGACTGTGTTTCCATTCTTCTGTTGCCAAATGTTTCTAGCAAGCACCTGAGCCCCACTAAATGTTACTAATAGTGGAATAACAGGGTCTCAAGGTCGTGGCTGTCATGAGTGGGGAACATGTCTGGTCAAGGATGCTTGATGCTCCTCTGTGATTAATTATCCAGACCACACTACCCTGTGTGCACACAATGTAGAGCGACTCTGAGGATGTCATGGGGCAAAGGTGGGGCCTTGACATGAGGAGAGAGGAATACTGATTGCCATGAGGTGTAATAAGAATATTAATAGAAAGAAGGTCTCTATTTACTGAGTGTTTCTTAAGTAAGCTCCAAAGGAGAAGTGGAGCTGAAAGCTGGGCAGGGATTGAAAAGCTGATTACCGTCTCTGTATATGCATATGAGAGGCATCATTTGGCCTGTGAATTCTTGATCTGCCTCTGCACAGTGAAGGGTCAATTATCCATGCTAATGGAGGGAAGCCAGATGAGCATAGCTCTGCAGAGCCACTCCCTTCAACAGCATTTCCGGAGCAGTTTGCCACGTGTACGTGACTTGTTTGGATAGATTTATTATCCTAGATCTGTTTGCTTAGTCATCCCAGAATGGTGATGGACTGGCCTGTCTCAAGGGGGAAAATCAAAGTGTGTTATCCATAGGGGAATATTTTTCACAGTTAATTCTAGGGGGAAGCTTTTAAATGCATTTAAAAGTAGGGCCTCACTGATGCTGGCATCTTGTATTTTTTTTCTCTGAATTCATTTAGAATGTATGCTATCAGGAGGATAAGAGATGCCTTCCGAGAAAATAAGAATGTAAAGGATCCTGTAGAAATTCAAGCCCTAGTGAATAAAGCCAAAAGAGACCTTGAAATCATCCGTCGACAGGTAAGATGATCATGATGTACTGGTTAAAAGAGACCTTGATTTCATCCTTCTGGTATTCATTGAGTGCCCTCACCATGGAGGCTTCCCCTTGATTGGACATCACTGCTTTGATGTTTGTGATTTACACCACAGGGTCATGTGATGCTGTCCTTTTTCCCTGACAGACATAAAAAATGAACTAGCATTTTACTGAGTTCAAACTAAAGGAAAATATCAGCTTCCTAAAATTTCCAGCCAGCATCTCCAGTCAATGTACACTGGAGCCAGATAAGAGCATCACCTGAGAAGGTGAGCAGAGTGACAGGACAGCGTGGTTACTGCATCTTCCTGTGGAGGATATAGGCCAGGGCTTCCACAGCGCCTAGAACACCTTGTACACCTCAGGGACCTGGCAGATGACCACACTCTCATCCCATTGGAGAACTGACTGAGCCACTTACACCTCAGCAGCTATCTGGTTTCACTCCATGTCAAGTCTGAATCCAAGTGTGCTGTTTGCCATAGTGAGGTGAGGTGTAGGCTCCCCAAGCCAACTCACTACAAGCTGGATCACAGGCTCTGTACCTAGGCAAGCTGGATCACAGGCTCTGTACCTAGGCATCATCTGCTGCACTGGCCTCTGTCATTGACACATCAGTCACCTCTCTATGTCCCCTGTGTTCCCTCATATATCACCAGAGAAGGAGTCATTTTGGGTCACTGCGTGCTGAGCCCCGTCCACAGGCTTCATAGCACCTTGACAAGAAAATTGAAGTCCTTCCTCAGTCCCTCCACTGCTCTCAGCTCCCTCATTACACTGTTCCCATCACCTCTGGTTTGCCTTGGGCATAGCCAGCTTGTTCCCTTCAGTCATCCTCCTTTCTGTCTAGAGGAGTCCCTCCGGTGCTCTCCCAGGTGCACTTCTCCCTGAGCACCCTGGCTAAAACAGCTTCCCACCCCACTGCTCACAGCCTGACCCGTTTTCTCCCGCTGTGTAGACATCTGCCCACTTTGGTCACTGCACCTGCTTCTAGCTTGGCCTATGAGCCTCATGACCTTGAACAAGATATTTAACCCTTCCGTGTCTAACGGAAAGTGCAAACAAGGATCACTGAATTGTGGTGAGGATGAAAAGGCCCCACCTGAAAGGAAGTGGCAGGCATCCCCACCACAAAGGTACAATTGCCACACTAACCTGAGGAGGGTACCCTCAGCTTGTTCACAGTTCAGTTCCTGCAGGGATAAACCTGGCTATTTCATTGTGCATCCCTTTGTGATGTTGCATGACGGACACAGCACATGGGACCACTTGCTTTTATTATCCACTGCAAATAGGACAGCCCCACGCTGAGCTAACTCTGGATTTGTCAACTAGATAAATGTGTTCACTTTGTCCCAAGACCTTATGCCTCATTAAAGGGGCCTGTGCTACCAAAATGGCAGTGTCTTGGCCTCAGAATTCAGGCAAGCAGAGCCTCCCTCTAAAGAGCTTGGTCTGTCACCCCATGAACTGTGGTGTCCTTCCTGCTAAGCCCTGCTCCACTGGACTTGGTGGGCTCAGGCTACCGGCAGGTTGTGCACAAACCTCGGCCTCCCAGTTCCATAGATCCAAAGCCCATGACCAGCTGCCAGATGTGTTGACCCTAAAGGCCTCAGCGACCTGCTGTTCTGCCTGTCAGTCACCGTCACAGAACAGCTTTCTCAGCCGCTTACATTCCTCAGAGCCTCGCCATCCTCATACAGTGGCAGACCTTGAAACAGAAGTTGGTTTGGGTGTAATGTTGGAAAGAATGTATTTCATGGTATGGTTAGCTAGGCAGTCTTATGATCTGTAGAAAGGAAAGCTTTTGTTTTGGGAAGCTCCTGGCCACTAGCTTAAGTAGGCTACTGCATTTAACAAACTTATATCCAGATATTATTTGGTTACCCTACCAAGGGTAGGAGGTTACTAAAGTACACATTTATAGAACTAAATCTAACAAAATAAAGTTTCTCTGTGTAGTGCCCAAGTTTTAGAGTGAGAACATACATGATGGCTCTTGTATTTAGTTGTACAGTAAAAAAAAAAGAAGAAGCTAGGTGTGTTCTAATTCAGGGCAATGTCCAGGTTGTAGAGAGATGCCAGTTTTGCCAACAGCTTTCTGGTGCTTATAACTTTCTACCCCGTGTTTCTTCTTAAGCAAGTTCTTTCTTTAGATGTACAGGAGTATTGGGATTATGAACCTATACGGAAGTAGTTAAGAACAGAGTCTATATGTTGCACTAAAGATTTGGAGGGCTGACATTATAGATCATCTGGCTCTGTTAATATAAGTGTATATATGTGTATATGCATATTTTTAATGTTTCTTAGCTTACACTTGATTATTTTTGCAGACCACCCTAAGAAAAATGTTTTGCCTGGTTAATTAGCATTTTGGGTGGTGGTAGGTGAGTCCAAACGATACTTGTTCTTTCTTTTATTGCTATTTTGTGGTCACTGTGCAGAGGTCTTGAGATACATCATCTTTTCTGACAGCAGCAGGCTCATGAGAGATAGACTGCTTCTTGGACTTTTCAAGTGAAGGAATTCACACTTGGCACATTGGAGTAATTCTCCAGGGACACACAATTAGGAAAATGGGGACCCCACCTTTCTCACTTGTGAACCAACAGTCAGGAGGGCAGCCTTGTCATGAAGACGAGAGGGCAGACATGTTTCCTTCTCC
The DNA here is from genome assembly GCA_004024765.1 of Zapus hudsonius. Taxonomy (NCBI): domain Eukaryota; kingdom Metazoa; phylum Chordata; class Mammalia; order Rodentia; family Dipodidae; genus Zapus; species Zapus hudsonius. The sequence goes on from PVHP010002384.1 coordinate 50,877, forward strand.
TAAGTGTTCTTTAGAAACGTATTAGATGGTAGCTGTTTACGATTGCTGCAGGCCAGGCTTCTTTATCCTTTCTCAGAATGAAAACTGTTGGTACCTTCAAAAGAAACACACACACACACACACACACACAGAGAGAGAGAGAGAGAGAGAGAGAGAGAGAGAGAGAGAGAGAGAAAATGTTAGAGTTCAGTACCTCATTTAAGAAGTGTTTGCTCAGAATGTCCCCACAGATCCTAGGGTTGCTCCTCCAATATCACCTTTCCTGATGAGCAATTGCTGAAGTGTCCTTCAGTGGAAAGCTTTTCCTGCGTGGCTGGTCTTTTCAAGTGTCAAAGCTGATGCCACCGCCTTGTGCAGAGCAGAAGCAGGGAGGCTCCTGGAGGGGCTCTGCTTCGCCTCACTTATGTTCATCTGTTTCTACATGGCTTCCTCAGAGCTGGTAGGGAGGTGATGACCTTGTGCTGGTGTGTACATGAGGAAACACTTCTTTCTTTTCAGATTGGATGGATTTGCCCTCTGCTTATATGAAGATAGTTTCCTTGGTGCTTTTGTGAAGATTTCTCCAAACTCTACATTCTCAGTCTCAAAAAATATTTGAGTTTTGTTTTCTCTGTGATATAGAAGCAGTGGGTAAGAGAACAAAAGAATTTTTGAACAAGGTAACCCTCACTTGCAGCGCTCAGTAGCTCTCTTTCCTTGTTCATGAGGCTTAGTCTTCCTAAAAACATCATCATCATAATTCATTTCCCTACTGATCTCAAGGTACCCTTCTTTACCATGCTGGGGACCGAAACTAGGGTCACATGCTAGGCAAGTGCTCTGCTGAGTTCCATGCCCTTTTTAAGTTAATGCCAGTTTTACACTGGGTGTGTTTTTGAAATACCAGGGCTAGGTACTATATCAGAAATGTTACATCACCCCCAACCTTGTCATTAAGACTGTGATCTTATGGGTCAGTCGTTTGAAAATTATAAAATAGCTCTACAACTGCTCTAAGATGTAATTTTCATTTTATTAGATGTTAGTATGAACTTGAATGAGTATTTTAAGTATTCTCCTTTCCTCCAAACATTTAGACTTGGCCATTAAAAAGTAAGGAACTGAGCATGTTGGTTCCCAAGATCACTTAGGAGCATAGAGTTTTGTCATCCAACAACCTGAGCTGAGCAGCCAAATAGAAGTCAGACTCACTGCTTCTTTCCAGGTTAGTCCCTTTGTGAGAGCTCTGCTGAGTTCCATGCTCAGTTGAAGTTAATGCCAGTTTTACACTGGGTGTGTAAAGCGCAGAATTGCCTTCATACACATGGCCTGGCCATCATAGCTCCCTAAGCACCACTCATGGACCTGGTCTGGGGACCAAGAGACCTGGCCCCACTTCCACCCTTGCTGGCCAGAAGACAGCCTCACAAGCCAGCTGCCAGACAGAGCTGCTACATGGACCTCCATGGTCCCTTCTTGCATGACCTCAGAAACATCCCTGGGGATGCTGGTTTGGTGAAGGTTGCCTCTGCCACTGGCTGGCTGTTCTGACTGTCCAGCTCTCAGCAGTCCTGTCATGCTGTCCATGGGGGAGTAGCTGGGTCATGTAATCAAATTATCCTCACAGTCAGTGCAGCTGCAGGGCCTGCTGGACAAAAGCTTTTGGCTACACTTTGAGCGCTTTTAACACCCAATGATGGCAGGCATCTTGGGCAGATCCTGGTGGCTTCAGGGAGCTGTGAGCTGTGAAGTAGAAGTGGCCCTCTCTTCTCCTGTAGGTAATAGACTGGAGAGTCTCGTCTCCTTGTGAATTTCCTTCCTGGGCCTCAGCAAAGCTTATAGTGGGATTGGAATGAAAGAACAAAACTAAAGTTCTTCCTTTGAACAGGCTCTACCAGCCAAGCCAAGCTTGGTATTTTTGCTGGTTTCTTTCTTCAGTCACTTAATTCAAAGGGTTCTGGAGATGGCTTAGTGGTTATAGGCACTTGCTTGCAGAGCTTACCAACCTGGATTCTATTCCCCAGCCACCACATAAAGCCAGACAGGCATTTGATTGCAGCAGCAAGAGACTGGTACACACACAGACACGCACGCACACATGCACACGTGTGTGCGCACACACGCAAATAAGTTTTTAGATTTATGTAGCTTTCCATGTTTCTTTCCGGAAATAATTTTTGAATTTCAGCCTATTTTTTCCCTATAAGTTACTCATAAGGTTTTTTTCTTTCCCTGCAATTTAGGGAGCAAGTGGCCTATTCCTGTATGTTGCTCTACCGTGTCCAGCCTGTCCTGTGACGAGCATGCTCAGTGCCAGCCTCTGTTGCTGGCTTCATAACCATGAGTCTTCTTTCAACTAATTGCAGGACCCTTGGAAGCTGGGTATTGCAAGTCCATTGCTCCCAGCACCACACAAGGCATCAAGGACACACCCAGAGAGGACCTTCTGCGTTTCTCATGACCACCCCATGGAGGGCCTTCAGTTGGGGTGTGGTGATCCTATGAGAGGCAGAACAAGTGGGAGGGATGCTAGTCACTGTTTGTGTGCCCTCAGACCAGATGGTGGAGCTCTGTCCTTCCTCTCCATAACTCACTTCCCAGGCCCCATGATGTGAGTGGTTTGGTCTACCATGAACTCCTACCTACCACTTGTACCTCACCACAGACCCCAGAGTAACAGGCCAACCAGCTGTGGACTGCCACCTCCAAAACTAGGCCAAAATTAATTTTTCCTGTTCTTAAATTATCTCAGGTGTTTGTTACAATAAAGAAAGCTTACCAACACAGAACCTACTTAAGTTTTCTTGAGAAAATTGAGAAGAAATTAGAGTGATCATGACCCCCAGGTGATACTGGGAACACTGAAACATGTCTCTTCCACATCAACATCGTAAAGTTTCTGCTCAGATAGGAAAGAGTATGTCCTTTCCCATACACCCACAAGCCTTTATGCATTCAACCAAGGTTTGCCTGGCTGTTGTTGCCTCTCCTTCCTTAATGGGAACAGGAAGCTAAATGAAGACTAGCAAGTCTCATAACAAAAACTTCCTCTCTGGCTAGAGGGATGGCTCAGCAGTTTAAAGCTATTTTTGCAAAGCCTGCCAACCATAGACCCACATAAAGCCAGATGCACAACATGGTACATGTATCTGGAGTTTATTTGTAGCTGCAAATAAACAGATAAATAAATAACTCCCTCTCCTCAGAGTCTAGATCTTACACAAGTCAAGTTTTCCATTACCTAAACACTTTATAGCATTAAGAAAGAAATATCATAATCTCAAAACAACCACAATTCATTTCTCCCTCAAAAAAGTCAACTAATCTTCCTCAAGTGAATAAATAAAAATATAAATAAAAAAATACTTTGACCTCATTGCTCCTTGAATGTTTAAGAGAGGCTTTTTGGGTCTTATATAAACCTTAACTCAGCTTCTTTGTATGTAAATCTACTGTGGCTTATGAACCTGTTTAACACTTGCTGGCTTGGCAGGCAGAGATGGGTGTGATTTGAATAGCAGGGAATTCTTCAGCCTGTAGTTCTGGGTGAGGATCCTGCCTGTTTCTCACTCTTCCATGTGACTCTCACAAGTATGGATGGAGCAGCATCACGTCCTGGGTGGACAGGGCAACATGCCTGACCTTTAATACTGCCTTTAATACTTCAGTTCTTCAACACAACAGCTGTCTTATTCACGAACTTGAGGCTAGCTTCTTCCCTATACAGATGCAGCTGCTCTCAGAGAGGCATACGTGGCGTATCACTAAGCTAGTCAGATGCTTTAAATCTCACTTATCGCTAATGCCCATGTCATTCACCTTACCTCCTTTTCAAAACTTGCCCTCTTTGGTCTTTTCATTCAAATACTTTCCTCCCTGCCTTCTGAATCCCCAGGAAATGCTCATTATTTTTCTTCTGTAGTTCTTTGATGGATGTTCTGATAGTTCTGTTTAAATAATCTTACTTTTTAAAAATTTAGTCATTTATTTATTTGAGACAGAGAGAGAATGAATATGGATGCACCAGGACCTCTTACTATTGTAAATGAACTCTAGATGCATGTGCCACTTTGTGCATCTGGCTTTCTGTGGTCACTGAGGAATTGAACATGGCCAGTTGGCTTTGCAAGCAAGCACGTTTAACCACTGAGCCATGTCTCCAACCCTAATCTCACTTTTAATGTGAAAGCACCCTTTGTTTCCTGGCAGCCTGATTTCTCTCTGCATCCAAGGTGGCTAGCTGTGTATTCATGGGCAGTAAGTACGTTTAACTGTTGGTGTCAGAACACTTGGAGAAGCTCATCTGTCTTGTGGGATTTTTTAATTGGCATCAATAGTGTACTTGCACTTATCAATATTTCCTAATTGCCAAGTTATAATATTGAAGCTTCTATAATAAATTTACACAGATAACGTCAGTTGTTAGGGCTTAAGATTTCTGTCAGTATTTTGATGCACTCCAGAATGTTTTTGTGAGGCGTGTGTGTGTGTGTGTGTGTGCGCGCGCGCGTGCGCTGTGCAGCAAGAGACAGAGACTTAAGTCATTGTCACAGTTTACAATTAACTAAGAGTCCAGTCATCCCAGTGGAAATGGAAGGAAGTACAACACATCACCGTAAGGTTCAGAGTGACCATGCAGAGGAATGCAAGTGTGCTGCCCTGAGAGTGATGCACCGTGGGACTCCTGCTCAGGAAGGAGCTGGGCCAGAAGCCCAGTGAGCATCCTCAGGAAAAAGACACAAGGAGGCTTGGAAGCCGACGTCAGTTTGCAGGGCTGGGTCCCAGACTCAAGGGCAACTGAGGGGACTCTGTTTTTTAGGGGAAACTTAACCAATCCCAGGAAGACACCCAGGTATAATCCATAAAGGTCCTGGGGTTCTTGGCTTGGTTTATGTGTTCCTGTTGTGCCTAGAGTTGGCATTGCACAGCTCCAGGCACTGGACCTCACTCTAGTAAACTAGTTATGAGCAGTAGTTAGACTATTACTAGTTCTAGTAAATTATTTGAGATTGTTGACCTTCCACAGCTCCAGGCACTAGACCTCACTCTAGTAAACTAGCTATGAGCAACAGTTAGACAGTTACTAGTTGTAGTAAACTAGTTATGAGACTGTCTCCAGGCTGGGAAGTGGACCAGATTCACAGCAAATTATTGACATGCTGTATCTCATTTAATTCTCCAGAAAATACTGTGAGGTGACCACATCGAAGTGCAGGTTCACTGGCCTGTTGTCACTCATCACTCCAGGAAGCCAGTGCTCATCCCTGGAGCACTCAGCCTAGTAGTTGATGCATCCTAAAGCACACTGATGGAAACTAGACGAGCTCAGGGTCTGATTTCAGCTCTGCCACTGAACAGATGTGTGACTCCTAAGAATCCACATACTGGTGCTCGGACAGGGGCTGTGTAGTCTTATGTCTTGTATTAGCTGTCACCATTGCAGGTGCCCACCTGTGTCAGGTAGTATCTTGGTCACATACCACTCTCATTTCAGGTGGCATATATGTTTGTGTTCCCTTTTCATTTCAGCAGGCAGCAACTTGAATCCAAAGCCCATCCCTGAGTATTTGTTGGTCTGCCTCTGGATGCTTAGCTGTGGTCAGAAATTCCATGGAAAATTTTCCTTTGCAACATCAAATGCTGGCTCACTGTCTTGGCTTTCTGCCTCAGCCCTGAACACAGCTCCCTCATTCATGCATCAAACCAAAAGCTGTCCTTATCTCTGTGCCAGCCTTTCACCCATGTGCACTCAGATATTAGGAATGTATTAGTGATGAGATGGACTTGGCCCTCGGGATGCTTTGATTGGAATAAAGCAGCCTATACAGGGCCCAGGGGCATGCTGGGTAGGGAGGAGAGGTCCTCCACAGATAGGAGCCATTCACCAGCTGAACTTGGGAATGACTGACAAGAGGCAGGACTTGTGACCTTAGCCACAAGGATAAGCATGAGCCAGAAATCCTGTGCAAGCTTGCAGGTGTTTAGCTTGTTCCAAGAGAAGGTGTTTGGTGTTCAGTGAAAGGTGTGAGGTAAGATTTGTTCTTTCATTCTTCCACAGCTCCCTTTTTCTGTGCTGGTACCTGCTTGAGTCCTCTGGTCAGTGACCAATTAAGGAGCGCTTCTTTAGCTGGAGAACCTAGCACAGGGCCTGATGTACGTGCAGGTAGATAAGTGTTCAGCAAGGGCTTGCACTGGATGAGGGACGTTAGAAAACAGAGTCTACAAGCAGACCGGTTCCCGTATCCTCAACCCAGAAGCATGAACGCAGGACTGTTTTGTACTGAGCTTATTTTCTTTGGAGAGCAAGAGCCGTTTGCTAAACACCAGATGGCTTCAATTAGTTTAATGAAACATTCATAAAGTTGGTCTATAGGAGCTAGGAGCAAGTCCATCTTGGTTGTGCTTTATTAAAACCAACCCTATGGGCACATGCCTGGTGCTGTGGGTCCCATTGAACACTGGGTCCTTTACTAGTGGTGGCCTTCCAAGCAGGGAGGAAAATGACATTTTTGTTTTCTTTTAAGAAACAGTTTGGGTAAGGAAGGGAGATGATGCAGTTAAAATGCTGTGCCTTTTATTATGAAATTTGTGGTGCATCATTTTTACCTTGTTTTGATTTCTGCAGTTGATTCATTTTAATAAATAGCACCTTCATTGTGGACATTTCAGGGTTGTTGTCTTTTTTGTTTGTTTGTTTGTTTGTTTTTTTCAAGGTAGTGTCTCACTCTAGCCCAGGCTGGCCTGGAATTCACTATGTAGTCTCAGGGTGGCCTTGAACTCACGGTGATCCTCCTACCTCTGCCTCCCAAGTGCTGGGATTAAAGGCGTGCGCCACCACGCCCGGCCCGGTTGTTGTCTTTAATGTGTAAGAGAGGACCTAGTTAAGTGGTAGAGTGCTTTCCCAGCATGTGTGAGACCCTCAGTTTCATCCTCAGTGCCACAGTAAAAGATTATATATGACAAATCATTTGTCTTTAATATAAGCAAGTATGAAGATAAGAAAATGAGCTAATTATCTCACAATCCCTTACACAAAAGCTTTGTGGCACAAGAAAAAAATACAACTTTTGGTTCTTATTTATAATTGACAAGGTATGCATTTACAGTATGGAATGTGGTACTTTGATAAGATATGCATATCTTAGATTTCTGCCTGGCCACCATATCTGTATCCATCACTTCCTTATTGAGTGTGTCATTCATGTGCTGAGATCTACTCTCCTAGCAGTTGTTAACATTGCAGAACATTGTTTTTGACAGCTGTCACCATGTTGTAGAAACATCCCAGCAGTTCTTATTCCTAACCCAAGCAGGGCTCTCGGATCCAGGCCGCTGCTCTGGCTACAGCGAAGGGGAAGGAGAGGAGCAAGGTCTGGTGTGAAGGTCCCAAAGGAGATTATGTGTTGGGATGTCAGAATTTTCTAAGAAGTTGAGTCTTCAAAAATACTTTTCACCAACTAGAATCTTAAAATTACTGCATAGGTGCATAGCTCTTGTGGAAGTAAAGCCTTCGCCTCACTGTATCTAGTCCAAGTATAATAATAACCGTTACACCATGGAAGCTGTTTCCACGGGCTGAGGTAAGGCCAGAGCATGCCTCTTGCAGCTTATGAATTGTACATTAAGTCCTTAAGGTTGTTTCCCCAGCAGCAGATGGAGGGTGTTGTATAGGAGTGCAGGGCACAGGGAATCTTGGGTTTATACAAAAAGAAGGAACAGAAATCACAATGCAACACAATTCATGTTCTTTCTTCCCTGCAACCACATGCCCCTGCGCTGATTTAGCTAACTGGAGGCCCAGTCTCTGAGTGCCTTTCTGTATGCCCATGAGCTGGAGGTTAGTTTCTGTGGGCTTCTCCCTCCACATAAAGGCTGAATCCCTGGAGGCAGACAGAGTTGAAGGACAACAAAAGCCTTTAGGGATTAAACCAAGTGTGTTTACTGAAAGTCCAAGATCGATGCTTTCATCATACTTTCTGCCACTGTTTGTGGTAAATGCTAGATTGTAAAAATAGAGCATGTTCACAGATAAAATCTTCTTATAATTAAAATCTCTCTATAGGATAGCATATTCCTCTCTCAGATTAGAGCCTCATTGAAAATTGTTGTGTTCCATGTAAAGAATACATGATACCAAGCAAAATGAGATTTGTATATCAGAGTCATCTTTTGTTAAGTATATGTGTTCAAGGATATCCTTCTGAACACCTGTTCTCTTCCATGGAAAGCCATGACCCAAAACCACTACTAAGATAGGAATATATGCATGATACACATCAAATAATGATTAATTTTAATATCTAGAAGGCTAGACCATAAATAAGTGCATTTCACAAGGAGATCAATTTATTAATCTATGCATGAAACTTTAAATGTATCTTTGGTAAACATTTAAGTATTTTTTAAATATTTTCATTTATTTATTTGAAAGCAAAGAGAGAAGAGAGAGAGAATAGGTACATCAGGGCCTCCAGCCACTGCAGACAAACTCAGATGCATGCACCCCTTTGTACATCTGGCTTATGTGGATACTGGGAAATCAAACTCAGGTCATTAGGCTTTGTAGGCAAGTGCCTTATCCACTGAGCCCCCTTAAGTATTGATTATTTCCTTAGCCAATTTTAAAAAGTAGTTGTTAATTTAATATAAATGCTCTTTAAACCCCTTCAGCATAAAGAATAGCTGCAATAATACAAAACAGTCATTACAAACCAGTTACTGCATTTACACAGAGCTTGTTCTAAAAAGAGAGCTAACAACATTGGTTTGCTTTTAGTCGTCATTATTTCTACACAGTATCGTAGAGTTTCAGAAATGTCATGTTAATTAATACCTGTCTAGGTTTAATAATCCATAATCGCAAGACCCACCAGGAGGCAGCTCTACCTGACAGTAGCACTGATTGTCAAGCCTAGCTGACTTGTTAAACCAGTGTGACTGTGTGCTTGCCACTCCGATGAGAAAACCCTGTGAAGAAAGGAAAAGTTCCCCTGGGAACAGTGTTGGATCCAGGTTGCCAGCATTCTATTTTCTGGGGACATTTAACAGGAGTTAAAAATGTAGGCCTGGAGCTCAGAGGCTGCTTAGCCATCTAATGAAAGATGAAACCAGACCTGCAGGAATAAGAGAGGAAGGTGTGGGATTTGACCACACACACCCCTTGCTTACAGGTAGCTCAGGGAAAGAGGCCTGGAGGCTATGTGTAACATCCACCTGGCATTGGTGCCAGATGTGGAAGGCTGTTTGGTGAAAAGAGTAAGTGTTTGAGAATCTAGGAAAAGTGCAAGTGGGTCCATCTCAGAGGATTTTTTTTTGTAATAATAATGAAGATTTTATGGTATGTGCCGATGCAGATGTAATCAATGAAGTCACAGCAGAGAATGGAGCATTGTTACCAGAGTGTGGTCCAGAGCCCCTGGGAAGGAAAGCATGGCTTCTGAAATGAGCCTCATATACTGAAAGAAAAGGGGAAATGGGAAAGCATGTGTGCTCAGAAAGACAAGATCAATCTGAGACAGAGGAAATTAAAGCTATTCATAGTTTCTTTTCTACTTTGACATTCATGTTTCACCCTGGTTTTTGCAAACATAATATCAGCTAGATCAGTACTTCCTTTTATGTCTGTAGTAGTGACTGTTTGGGAGAATGAGAAGCACTCTTTGAGAAGGTGTAGAAGCCAGATGTGGTAGCACACACCTTTAACCCCAACACTCTGGAGGCTAAGGTAGGAAGATTGCTGTTGATGCAGGATTCGGGGGTTCAGGCGGGGTCCTCCTAGTTTATGAACCACAATTTTGGATCCTGTCCTATCTTTGGCAAGGAATTGATAAAGAAAAACTCAAGAAAAATAAATTATGAAGTATTGAGTTTATTTAAGGAAGAAATCACAAACTGTGGGGTTTATTTAAGGGCAATGGGATCTAGAAAGGGAGGCTAAAGCAGAGTCATGAAGTCATGGGAAGTGGGAAACCCGCTCCCATGTGGAAAACACTGCATAGTTATAAGGTTCGTTTAAGAGAAATTGGGGTTTTTAGGGAAAGACTGGAGTAGATCCTCCAGTACTCGGAGGGGAGTTCACAAAGCTCATTTCAGAGAAGCAGGCTTTCAAGGAGATTGGAGCCGCAAGCACGCCGAAGATAGGACTTAGGTGCAGATGCAGGAGACTTAGAAGAACACGTGGATCTGCCGGGTGCTTTCCTGTGGAGGGAAGTTAAGAGGGAGACAGTGAGGCTCCTGGAAAAATAAGGGCGAAAATAAAAAACAGAGACCGAGAAATCCAGAGGAGAAATGAGTGATGAAGAGAGTTACACCCATGGCTACCCGGAGTTGAAAGAAATTGCCCAGGTAGCAGGTCTAGAGTTAGAGAAAGCCTCCTCATGTAGATCTGGAGTGGAAAGGAGATACACGTGATGTAATTAAAGACCAGAGGGAAATCATGCATGTAATTAAAGTGAGAAGTTACCCGAAACTATAAAGCAGAGGCAGGTAGAAAAGTTACCCCAGACCAAGAAATTGTATTATCCTCCCCACTTCACACACACACAGCCAGGCTGGGTGAGGAAGAAGCCAGACTCCAAGCAGCACAGGGGAAAGCCAAGTGAATCCCACAGAGAAAAAAAGCAAGACAGGAAGAAGACAAGAGCCTTTATATGCAAGGGGGGGGGAACACTTGATTGGTTTGTAGGTTTAGAGAGCATCAGACCCCAGGGCTAGCCTACCTGGCCCATCTATCCTGGTAGCAGGGGGCACTGGAGATCAGTCTCCATCAGATGTGAGTTCATTTCTGCCAAGAGTTCTGTTCTTGTGCCAGAGAGAGGTGGCGTGTGGGGTGGCACCTCCTGGTTCTCTCTAAGCCTCAATCTCTGACACTGCCTGAAAGAAGCGAGCTTTCTCCCATTCTCCCTCACTGTGACTCTGAGCCCAGACGGGAATACAGAGTGAGTTCCAGGTCAGTTTGGGCTAGAGCAAGACTCTGCCTCAAAACACAAGAACAAACAGAGAAGGAGTAGAAGCAGGGTTGGAAGAGGGCTCCGTGATTAAAGGTACTTGCTCCACAAGCCTGCTGACCAGAGTGTAGGTGCCTAGTACCCACATGAAGCCAGACACACAGTGGCACATGTGTCTGTAAACCCAAAGGTCCCATAGCAGTGGGAGGCAGAGATGGGAGAATCCCTCAGTTCCTGGGCCTGCTAGTCCTGCCAGAGAGCAAAACCCCCATATGCACACGCACACCAACAGTGCTGGGCAGCAGGGCTGGCAGAGCTGAAGTGGAACTCATACTTCAGTTGCACAAGTGCTCAGCACTGCTTCTATTCTAGAGCAGATGGAGAGGAAGAGACAGTGAGATCCAAGCTGTAGCATTCCTAAGGGTGGGTGACATTAGGAGAGGCACGCAAGTCATTGATCTGAGCACTCTAGGTGATGTGAAAAAGCATTAAGTCATTAACGTTGATGTAGGCTGAGAAAGGAAATCACCAGCTATCAGCTACACATAGGGAAGACACTCGGGAATGCCACAGCGTACTCCCAGAGGACTGATGTATATCCAGAGGTTCTCTAGTGGTGTGTGGCATGGCCAGCTCGAAATTTCATCAAGCCCAGCTCTGGTAAGGCCTGGCATTCATGGGTTAGCCCAGCTCCAGAAAGGGCTTTCATTTATTGGTTAGCCCATGAAACAAATCTGCATTTTAGCTGTGGCTCTGTGCTGAGACTTGGGTGATTTCTTCCCACCTAAGAAATTGGTGTGTGGCTGAAATAAAAGAAATTGATTAGCCTGTGTGGCCAACCTAATAAGACTCCATCTGCCATAGTCACATATCCTCTGGTCAAGCACCAGAAGAAATTGTTGGTAAGCAGAACCATAGACTAAGTGTATTATAAATATAATTTATCACAGTATTATAAAACTGAGCCTGGGCTACTTCTCAAAAAACTCAACCTAGAATTCCTCTGTGACCTATGAACACAGGCCTTTTATTATATATATATATGTGTGTGTGTGTGTGTGTGTGTGTTTATTTTCAAGCAGAGAGAGAGAGAGAGAAGAAAGCGTGAGCCAGGGCCACCACCTTGTATGTCTGGCTTATGTGGGTACTGGAGAATTGAACCCAGGTCCTTAGGCACTGGAGGCAAGTGCCTTAACTGCTGAGCCATCTCTCCAATCTGAACACAGGCCTTTTAGACTTGAGAACAAGGTATAAGTACCTGTGACCTATGAGCACAGGCCCATAAGACTTGAGAACAAGGTAGTAAGTACCTGCTTCCTTAACTGTGTGCACAGCAGCATATTTTACAATAGCCAAGATGTAGTTTTCAGATGAATGTCTGCATAAATACAGTAACATGTTTAGTGCAGTATTTAGCCTTAAAGTGAAAGGAAATTCTGCAAACGAAATAAGTTACAGAAAGACATACTGCACCACTCCCACTCTGCGGCCCCTGGAGCCCTGACAGTCACAGTGAATAGAAGTAAAACAGTGTTGTTGGGTTGCAGGAGGTGGGTGTTGAGACAGTACAAAGCTTTGGTTTGGGGTGATGAAATAGTTCAGAAGATGGTTGGTGTGAGGTGATAGTAAGCAGGACACTGAACGTACTCAGTGCCTCTGAAATGTGAGTCATACCAGAGTCTAAATAGTAACTATTAGGATAATTAACCACAGCTAAAGAAAATGAGATGAAAAGGCTCCTTTAAAGAGTCTCAGGACTAAATCTCTCCATTCTTCTCAGTCAGCAAGCAGCTCAGCCCTGACCTCACGGGCTTGGGCTCGCTCTTCTTTCCCAGCTGGGCATGTGCTTCTAGAACGGTGAGAGAACAGGCACGAGCATGACCTGTGTGTTTCTAGCCTTACATGAGTGCTGCTATGCTCGTACATATATGGATACATGTGCCATGCGTGCTCAGTTTTACTGAGAACAGCACGTTCGTTTTACCTTTGTAAGCAGGGAGAGATCCGGAGAAGCTTCATTCAACCACCTATTTTGTGTTTCTTAGTCTGGGTCAGTACAAGTAATTGATATAAAAAAAAAAACTTTTAGACATGGAAAACTCTCTGTGGGGCATCCAAGTGAAGGTAGCAGGGGCTCCGCTTTCTACCTGGGGGCTGTGCTATCAAGACCTGATGTCCTGTAGACAGGACACAGACTTGGAACCAAGGTGCCTGCCCTGGCCTCTTTCTCCTCAACAGAAAACTTGAAAAGGACATTTCAGCACTGTGATGGTTTGGTCTTGAGTGCCCTCCAAAGGCCATGTGTGAAAAGCTGGGACCTCTGGTGTTTTTGTGAGGGGGTGGAAGTTTTAGGAGGTGGCCTAGTAAGAGAGCTTTGGGTGACTGTGTGTGTCCTTGAAGAGGGTAGTGAGCCCCAGTCTCCGCTTTTCTCGTCTTCTCACTTCCTAGCCGACAAGCGGTGGTCATTCCATGATGAGCACCACAAGCCCAGCCAGTCAGGGATGGAGACCTCCAAAACCATGAGCCCCCCTCTTTATCTCTCCTCTCTCTCTCTCTCTCTCTCTCTCTCTCTCTCTCTCTCTCTCTCTCTCTCTCTCTCTCTCTCTCTCTCCTCTCTCTCTCTCTCTCCTCTCTCTCATTGACCTGGAACTCACTATGCAACCCCAGGCTGGCCTTGAACTCACATACTTATCCTCCCAAGTGCTGAATTTGAAAGTGTGTACCACCATGCCTGGCTAGCTTTCTCTTCATAAGTTGAAAGTGAGCACAATTATTACCTTCATTACTATCCAATTTAATTTTCCTTTTTCCTCTCCATGGTAGACTTCCCTTTGGCCTAGTTCTGAACCACATCTTAAGATGGTGAGGCTGTGAGACCCATCCATGTGTCTCTCCTCAGCAGGCTGTACTGCAGGCCAACCCCAGCCCTGCCACCCTAGCTTGGCGGCAGGCTCACGGTGATGTTGGAGGAACCCCATTTTCCTCCTTGAGCTACATAGCTAGCTGATACAGGCTCCTGTCGCTGAATAGTCACCAATATCCCAACTGCTCAAGGCTCTCACCCTTCTCTTCATCACCTAGCTGCACCTCTCTTGCAGTTTCGGTCACAGGGCTTGGATCACATGTGTTTTTGAGTTTCACTCAGCATTTCAAGGAAAGATGGAAGGAGAAGGAAGTTGATTAGAATATCTGCTCAATTTTTTCTTCAAGCATTATGTTGGTAAGTCATGACTCATAAACTAGGATTCTCGGATCTGATGGAATCCTTTGAGGATTCAGCATGCTTAAAGTGTGGTGGCATTCCTGCCTTCAGAGCATCGTGCCCATATGGACACCATTCTGTCCAGAAGTCCTCCTGAGGGTCATGTGCCAGTGCCTCTGGACCCCTGGGGAGGCAGCAGGATAGACAGGCAGGTCCATGGAAAGGAAAGCTGCTGCCTGGTGACCAGGTGAAAGCTCTCCCAGACCTGGCTGAGCCAACCTCTGAGAGTCTGGATTAGCACCTATACTTTCATACAGTGCAGGAACCCCTGACTGGCCATCTTTAGGGTGGTTAATAAAAACAGTTCTCTGCTTGTCAGCTTTCTGTTAATGTGACAAAATGTCATAAGGAAAACTTTTTTTAGCTCACAATTACAAAGCCTTCAATTGTTGTCACTGGGCCCTGCACTCATTTGGGAGAGCATGGAACAGCCCCTGTGGTGGGCTGACTCCCCTTTAGACCCTCCCCTGGCCAGAGAACATGCAGACTGCACACTGTGGCTCACTGAATTTTTACTTTTGTGAGTTAGATCTATTTGTCAACCATAATGAAGAGATAAAGATCTCCAAGTCAGAGGGGCAGGACAGAGACCTTGAACTCCTCCAGACAGCCTGGGAGAGCAGATCTATGCAGTCACCACAACACTACAAAAAGAAGCTTCTCAAACCAAAGCTGACAGTAGCACTAATTTATGGATAAACACGGTTATTTAGAAGGTGGTTTGATGAGCACATCATGTCCATTTTGCAAAACAGCAGCAGGAGCTTCCCAACTAGGGCCTGTGACCTTCCCTGAAACTGGAATTTTTAAACTATGACTCCCATTGATTTACAATCACACTATAGACCAGCCAGGCATTTGACCTTCAAACCCTCCTATCTGCACTGGTTCTGGCTCCTCTGCTACAGGCCCAGAACTCACAAAACCAGGCACCATTGAAGGGCATACACTTATATTTTCCTGCAGAGATCTCTATACTGGTGACTAGAATGCCTTCCCCTTCACTGCTTACTTTGTGATATTTGCAAAGAAAGTGAGAATCTAAATGACAGGCATTCTTTATGAATAGCTGTGATTTACTGCATTATTTATATATATTGAGCCAGGTGTGGTGGTGCATACCTATAATCTCAGCTCTTGGGAGGCTGAGGTAGGAGTATCTCTATCTAGTTTAAGGCCAACCTAGGCTCAGTAGCAAGTTCCAAGCTGACCTGATCTACAAAGTGAAACCCTCTCTTAAAATAAAAGTTTATGTAAGTGATGTCTTATGCTTCAGTGGTTCAGGAATAAACTTTTAATAATTGACTATGTAAGATTGGAGATTAAGTTTCAGTTCTGAAGCTGTTGCTGGCTTATATACTCTCAACCCTTCTCAGTATTTCTTAGAATTCAAACTTGTTTTGGATATGACAGCATGTGTTAGAGGAGATAAATGTTTGAATGTACACCTTAATTTAGCATCTGAGGCCTTCTAAATGTCAATTATAACTGTAAAGAGGAAATAAATACTGAACAAAAATAGACACAATAGTGGCCAAGATAAGGTTTAAGAAATCTGTAAGGTTTGTCTTCCTGCTCACCTTGAATTAATCATTAAGGTCGTAAGGACCCACTTTCCTCTGAGAAGAAATGCCATCACTATGACACCAAACAGGATAGTATTCACCATTGAGCTCCGCTTCCCATGTTGACAGCCACCCTGTCATTGTTCCATTCTCCTGTTCTATTCATTATCACCTCTGGCAGAGATAGCTGTATTCCTCTTTGTAACCACAGTCATTGATTTTAAAGGTGACACTACCCTTACTAACATGGTTGGGACCCTGTAGTAGTAAAATTTGTTGTTTTTTCTCTATGGAGTTTTATGATTTTTTTTTTTTTTTTTTTTTTTTTTTTTTTTTTTTTTTTTTTTTTTTTTTTTTTTTTTTTGCTACTTAATAGAGCTCTTACTACAAAATTTACCATACCATCTAAGCATGGTCAGCTGCTCTGGGAAGACTTTCAGCTCTCTGTCACCTAGGATGTTGGGTTGGTGTGATAGTTTGAATAGATGTCCCCCAAAAGAATCAAAGTGTAACAGGGTGAGCTGGGGGTTAGAATTTAGATAATGCCCAGCAAAAATTCCAATGCACACCAAAGTTTAAGGAGTACCCGAGTTCTTGTCTACAAAGTTAAAGAATTAAAATCATAGACAACAAGATAGTAAGGTATAGTGGGAGACTTTATTATTTAAGGGAACATGGGGAGTTACAGAGTTCTCCAGCCACCAGTGTCTGGAGAACACGTGGAAAGTTTAACAGAACTTATATTGTTCAGCTAAATAAGCAGAAGAAGAAAAGATAATAGAGTGCTCCCATCATGAGAAGGAGAGGTTCATGAGGGAAAAAGTCTGGAGCCTTCCCCCATCCCAATGGCTGGGGTGGGGTAGGCCTTACCTTTCTAAGGCCTAGAGATTCAGAGATTCTTCTGCTGGCCTGCCATGTGGGGAAGAGAAGGGCTTTCTTCTAGGAAAGTTAATTTAAGTTTTCCCCAGGTGAGTCAGAGAGACAGCTGATTGGTTCATATCTGACCAGTCAGTTTTAGCACCTAACTAGACACCTCCCACTCAAAGGGAGGGCTTTCTCTGCAGACACCTGACCCATCACAAAAGGTTTATTATAATTGTGAATTGTCTCCAACCTTCTGGCTAGAGGAGGTGTCACTTTGATCTGGCCTCCTGGGGTCTGGCCCTGAGGTATTTCTAAATTGGATGCAAAATACTAGGGATACATATGCAAAAGAGCAGCTGGAACTCAAGTCTGGTAATCCTGCTGTTTTGTGAGTTATAGTGTTACAGTGTGCTTGCTTCTGGAGGTGCTGGGCCTCGGTCTCTGCTTGGATCTGTGAAAGGGGGCCAGCCTTTCCTTAACTTCCCCTGGATCTGTTACTTCAATAAGTACTTACTTTCCTCCCCAAAATTGTGTCTGGTTTGGAGATTCATCCCAGCGGTGTGTGGCTAACTACGACAGTTGGGATGTTGCAGAGAATCACCTAGGGAGAAGGTGAGGTCCCCAACACAGAGAAGAGAGTTGCAGAAGCAGCGCTTTGTAGGTTCATTCCAGTTCTATTTTCACAGAATGCTGGAGTTCAGGGCAGGATTCATGGTCATGACAACCTTCCTCAGGCCCCTGGTCTTAGAAAAGGAGCCTCTGTCTGTAGTTTCCAGCAGCAATCAGAACTATCTGGAATCTACAGCTAGCTGTAAGACCGACATTCCCGTTGGAGCCTATAGAAATAGTGTTTTTACATCTCTTAGAGTTAAAGCCTCTATCATGACTTTTACTGTAAGCATGAGAATGATTTTGGGTACTTTTGTAGGCAAATGGGCTTCATATTGGCACCACATAGCATGCAAATCCCTAAAGCCATGAACTGTTCCAAAGGCAGTTTACTCAAGGTGGCCAAGCGAGAGGAGGCAGGGAGCCAAATCCAGAATCTGTCTCGAGCAGCTCAGGTCAGGGTTCCTTATGGGATAAAGGAACCAGGTGGTCAGAGACCAGAAGAAAGATGAGTGGGTGAAATAGCTGTGGAGCTGAGCATGTGGAATCAAGCCTCATCGCCTTCCAGAACATGCTTCAGAAAATGGCACACACTGTGTGGTCTCAGGACTGAGTGTTCTGCTGTCAAGAGGTCACCCCATAGACACCTGAGCACCCTGGAGTGAAGGGTCCGTGCTTTCAGCCTGCTTTCACTTAGACACGACAGCCACCTTCCTACAATCGCTGTGACTTCTACCTGAGAGTCTATGAAGGGAAGGGGTAGTTCCTCCAGGCTTCCCCTCAGCTGCACATGCTGCTGCCTGTATGGCACATAGCATGTTATTGGAGGGGCCTGTCCTCACTGCACAAAGCAGGGCGTTCTGCCCTGCAGGGCCAGGTCAGGATCTTGAGCTGCTGGGCCCTAGGCAAGAGCCACTCTCCTTGGACATCTCTCACTTGGCCATGGATGAGGAGCCGGGCAGCTGAGTGCCTGGCCTGGCATCTGAGCGGAAGGGCCTGTTCCTGGAACCATGTTCATCCTGGATGGTCAGAGCCTCATGTCCTTCAAAGTATCACCCGCTGTGGAGTCCTCTGTCCTCTGTTGCTGTCTCTTCTGGGCTTTCTGAGATTGGGTCTTCAGTCACTCTTCCTGCAGCAGACTGTGCCTCAGCCTGCTTTCCCAGGAGTGTGGCACATGTTTTCACTGGTCACCCTGCAGCTCAACTGCCCACCTGTAGCTTCCAGGTAGGCCTGTGACCTTGTGGTCGGTTTGTCTGCAGAGATCCTTGTGGGGACCACAGTGGGCTCCTGGGAACAGCCCATGGTGCATCTTCGGCCAGGAATGCAGAGTGTTGTCATGGGGTCTTGTGTCCCCCCCCCCCAGAGGTTTATGGACTCTGCCCCATTGGAGTGTGGATTTACAATGCTCTGTGCTGGAACTAAGGACTCTGAACAGTTCTACATCCATTCATAATTCTTCACTTACCCCACTTCAACCTAAAAATAATACTAAAAGTCAATTTGAAGATTCTGTGTTAATCTGCCATGTTTGGTGTGGCCTCTGAGAGCCCCATAGAAAGAGGTGCTCAGCAGCGTGTTAGACCCACGATGTTTAGGTGGTTGGATAGCAAGCACCAGCCAGTGCTAACAAGCCTGGAAAGTTCTCACTGTTTCTGATTTTAACAACACCTCTTGGTACTCTCTCAGCCTTCACTGTCCCTTCTCAACCCGTCATTGGTGTGTTGTTTGACGTTGTTTGACTTTCTCAGGCGAGAAGTACAAGAACTGGAATACATTTTTGTAATTTGGATACCACACAACAGGGTGATTCATGCTGGTAGATGCAGGAATTGAAGGGACAGAGGCTCATGAAACTGTGTTTTAGAGTTTCACCTGACAGGAGAGTTAGATAGGAGTTAGAGAGTGGTGTGATACTGATGGATGATGGGGAATTGTGCTGACATGGGAAAGCTAGTGTAAGGGAAATGCTGCCCTTTTTATTACAAAATCTGTATCATTTGTAATATTTTTTGAGGGCAAAATGAAAAATTATTGCTAATCTTTCTATCATAATAAAGCAATGTCATTATCATCTATTTCCTTCCAGAATGCTACTTCTGCAGATAGATGCATATACATGTGTGATTTCAGTGGAATGTTCTTAGTCCTTAGTAGCTTAGCTTTTTGGGTATTTTGAGGTAGGGTCTCACTGTAGCCAGGCTGACCTTGAATTCACTGTGAGCCATCATGTCTGGCTTATCTTATCATTATGAGTTCCTAATGTAAAATTAATACTTTTCAAGTCAGTAAATACTGAACCTGCATCCTTGTTTTAAAGGCAACACACAAGGTACTTCTGAGTGCACCAGCTGTCATTTATGTAGCTGTCCCCTAGCATTAGCCCTTCGAGTCACTTCTGTGTTTGTTCTGTGATGAATGTCCCAGCCAGTGATAAATCTAGCTCCTATGATAGATGGCTAGAAGTAGAAGTGATAGGTCTAGATTTATACCCATATAAAAAGATTGTATACATGCGAAGTTTGGCAGAGAAGGGTGTATGTTTGATTTTAATTCTGTACTTCTATGCTATGAGATTGGATGGAATGCAGTTCCCACACCTATAGTTGAATGAGCACTTTTATGAATCGAAGCATTTGATATTGCCCTTGAAAAATACACATGCATATTCTCTGACTGGCTCCTGAGTATTATCATAGACTCCAGTGAAATCTGGCTATTGTTTTGTTTTAATTGTTAATATCACTGTACCAGTGAAGAATGAAGTAAATTGGTCATTTCTCTTCTAATCTGGTGCACAGTTCATGCCCCTTTGTTTATCCATAAAGTAGTGCTGGTACTAAGAATGAACCCCTCTGTAACGAGAGGAGATGGCTTTCCTACCCTGTGCTTAAAACTGATGGTGAGGGGCTGATTGCTCCATGGCGGAGCACATGCTCAGCATTGCAGGCCTCAGGTTCCGGCCCAGACCAACGAGTGAGCAGATAAAAACCAGAGAGAACCATGGACCCTTGTGTGGAAAGAACCACAGACCTTCCTGTGGAGAGAACCACAGATCCACTTTTTAAAAGACCAAAAGTCAGATTCCAAGAGGGAAAAGGACTTGAACAGTCAGTTTACAAAAGATGACGATGTCCAGGGGGTCCGATGGAGAGTCTTTCTTGCTCTAGCTTTTGTTTCCATTTTTTTCTTTTCTTGTAGTAAGAGAACATCTATAATTCCAACACTTCTACTATTGACATCCTAAAACAGTGTGTTTATGAAGCTTCAGTATTATATATGGTTCTGTTAAGACCAATGTCCTATAAATAATGCTGTCTTGGGCTCATGCTGTTTTGCTACCACAGACATAAACATGCAGAAGCTAAAGGAAGCAACAGCAGGATGCAGCAGATGGTTCCTGTACACTTATGACCCTAAGAAAAATGTAGCTTTCCCATTGCCATTGTGAGCAATCAGGTCTCCTCTGCCACCTGTATCTCCTTAGACGTCCTGCCTCTTCTCAGCCTGCCCTCTCACGCCACACACGTCCACTTGCCCAGCTTGACCTTAAGAGCTGCAGCAAGTGCCTTGTAAGGGAATATGATGATGATCTGCCAATCATATTTGTTCATACTTGCTTCTGCTTCTTGAACTGGTTAGTCATAATGTGCTCAGACACACAGGCTTGCACATGCACACATAAATACACCTATACATGTAACTTCTAGTATGTAAAACTGTTCACACCCACCCTTGTTTGATTCTGTCCCATAGAGGGCTATGTGTGGCTGTGGAGTTTAGTACCTCCCCTCCTTTCAAAGGCCTGTGTCCTCTCTTCAGCAGGCCTGAGTGACAGCTGAGCCACCAGTACCCATGGTGCTGAGCTTGGCCTTCACCCAGCTAGCTGGAGCGCCCACTACAG
Source organism: Zapus hudsonius (assembly GCA_004024765.1). NCBI lineage: Eukaryota > Metazoa > Chordata > Mammalia > Rodentia > Dipodidae > Zapus > Zapus hudsonius. The sequence continues at coordinate 72,003 of PVHP010002384.1, forward strand.
CCTTTGCCTACAGGCTTCATCGAAATCCAGCTCATGCTCTCCTGTTGTGGCTCAAAGCTCAGGCTGCGTTAAAATTGAGAGATAGCATTCATTTTTAAGCAAAGAACAAATAAAATCTGTTTTTCTACAGAAAAGTAGCAACAGCCTCCTGGGGTATTTCTTTAAAGGGACTAATATGTTTATCTTGGAGAAATTGGGAGCCATCTTTCATGTTTTCATTATTAAGCCAGGTAAAATGGAAACCAAATCTCACTTCCAAATGCCACCGTGGGAATGTTGCCGTGTTGTTTCTATTTTAAGGTAACTTGCACCATTTCTACTGTAGTTAAGGTGTATGATTGAAAATACTAAATTTCAATGTTTGGGGCTTGGTTTTAAGCTTTAGATACCATTTAGGGTTGTGTGTGTGTGTGTGTGTGGTTTTTTGTTTTTGCAGAACTTGCACAAAGAACATTTTATAACATTAGCTAGCTGTGAATGTCCAACTGTGTGAGAAGCAGTTGGTGTGGGCTCACCCTCACCAGGGAAAGATGTGACCACTGAAGCCTGCCCAAAGATAACAGTTAGCAGAGCTCACAGCAGCCCAAGTCTTCATTCTCCGTAGTGTGTGCTTTATATGAAATGACCATAGATGAAATAGTTCAAGGCTTTAAATGGTGATTTTTGCCATACTGGGTCATTGTTGATGACTTAGGGGACATTTTTTCTGAAGGTTTTCACTCACTAGCTGTTTATAAATAATCTGTGTTACTTGAAAAAAAAAACAGAGTGTTGCTTAGCTCTCTCTTTTGTGGTTCCTTGCTCAATGCTGCTGACCTGAGTTTAAGGAAAATGTTCCAGGAGATGAATTAACCATCTTTCTTTCAACAGACCAGAGTCAGAATGCTGGGGGTGGGGGTATATTCTTCTTCAGAATGAGAGAATTGCATTGAAGTTGGGGGGGGGGGGTTCCTGTGCCAGAAGTGGAAACAGTGGGAAGCAGCTTACTGCAGAGCTGCTTAGGATCCACACACCCCTTCCTGAGGGGATCCAAACATCTCCTTGTGTCCAAGCTGCGTGGAACAGATCTGGGTTGGGGCTCTTTTTTCCGTTTTCTTTTTGAATGACTCACAATGACTGTACATATTTGTGGCTTAGGACTCCACACTAGAGTAGCAGTCAACTTAATAAGAGCTTCCGAGGGTCACCCGTCCAGACTGGATGTCCCAAGGCACAGGCACAGCTCCAACTGTTCCCTCACTCAGCCTCCATCCTGGTCATTCTGCCTCAGGTCCCCTGGTTCCTTCCTCGTCAGTTCAGTAGGAGCAGTACACGCTCCCTGGGAAGGGTTCCTGTAGGCCCACACTTCCAGGGCCTGGGTACTCTATACCTGATGCTATGGTCTTCACACAGAAGGAGTCACCTCTTGGTCATCAGCAGATGACCTCGGCTCTAGATGTCTCCTTTCATCTTAGGTCAGCCTGGGTCCGAGGGGCATAGTTGGGCTTCAGCACCAACACAGGTGTCTCAGTATCTTCAATGGAATGAGGGGCTGCTCATGCCTCACCTGTGCCTTCTGTGGCCAACATTCAGGTGGGCACACAATCCCACTGAAAGTTGACCAATCTGTACAGTTCCCTCTGGAGAATCACATGTGCAGTAAGAGCAGGGAGATAGTCCACCTGCCCCCAAACCATCTCTGCCCTTCTTTCTTCACCTTGGAAGTCTCCTGTGCTTGTAGGAATTGAACAGTGTATGATTCCTTAGAACACACAGAATTCTGAGAACTATAAAATACCAATTAAGCATTTGTTTTGCTTAATGATTTAAGCCTTTCTAAGTGTTCTCCCATGCATTGTTATTTTAACCTTTACAGTAGCTGGAGGAGCCAGTTATTACCTTTTGCCCTGAGAAAACAGGCCAACATTGTGTAGTGTAGTGTAATGTATTGTAAGATAATGGTAGAAACAATGCTCAAAGCCTAGTTGCCCCATAGCTCCCAGTGTCTACATGACTCCTGTCCCCACTCCACCTTACACACGGTTACTGAAAAGCTGCAGAATGTGCCAGCATCAGTAATTTTCATTCTGAGACTCTGAGGAGTTAGTCATTAGCCTAGTAGAGATGGAGTGTAAGTACCTGTCCTGTTTCTGCAGTATCACAGCTCGAGGTGACGGGATTCTGTGCTAAAGTAAAGTAGTGTTTCTGGGTGCTTCTTGCTGCTGTCCTGTTAAAATGGCATTGCTTATTAAAGTCACAGACCTAAAGTGATGCCTCCCCTCTGACACAGCAATTCAGGCTGTGACCACACATTTATGAACTTGACCTTTTTTAATAAAGTGAGGGTTGATCTTTGTTTTCTGCTTTCTTTGCCCTGTGCGATCTGACTTTCTACGGGCGCTGTTCTCTGTCTGGCATGCTGCTCCCCATGTGACCACCTTCCTCACCCATCCTGGGGCAGAGATGGGTGTCACTGAGATGTTAAGAAATCGGCTGTGTATAGATGGACCCAATTTGCAGGTTTTTTGTGGAATTCCCCCTGCTTTTCAATTCTACTAAAGTTACATTTTTATGTTAACTTAATAGGCTAATATTTTATAACTTGTAAGATTGAGTGTGTGGAACAGAATCAATATTTCTGATAATTACTTGATGGAGTGGGGCGGTTCTGTAGAAAGTCATTTAAAACTCCCAGACTGATATTGATTGAAATTAGGGGCTTCAAGAGATGAAATATTTGATTAGCTGGGTTGTTTTTTCCCCTCATGGTTTTTCCTTTAGTTCCACACATTCATGAGGTCACACCATGTTAACTACAGGCATTTAACAACCTTGGAGCTTGGAAGAGCCTGGCTTGTCCTTTGTGTTCTCAGTAAATGTGGCGTTGAGTGCTAACCGTTCAGTGCACACTGCTCACAGTCAAGGCCTTGTTAACAGTGCAGTGCACACTGCTCACAGTCAAGGCAGTGTTAACAGTGCAGTGCACACTGCTCACAGTCAAGGCCGTGTTCATCGTGCAGTGCACACCGCTCACAGTCAAGGCAGTCAGCTTTCTTGTTGCTGCAGAAAAGAACCCAACGAAAGCTGCTTGTGGAGGAAAGGGTTTGTTTTGGCTTACGGACTTGAGAGAAAGCTCATCGTGGCACAGACTACAAATACCAGCAAGGGGAAACAGGCTGTACCTCGCCTAAGCCACCCCCCAACAACACAGCTCCAACAAGGCTCTAATACACACACTGCCATCAGCTGGGCATGGAGCATTCAGAGCACATTTGTTTGTGGGGGACACCTGGAACAAACCATGACACCCCAGGTCAGTCCTGGCTTCTTCTGGATGTTAGCTGTGTAAATTCAAGCATATCTTCTAATCTTCATAAACCTCCGTTTCCTCGCTGCAAAATGAGAAGAATGACAGGGCAGTTGTTCAAGGTACTTGAGATGGGCATTAAAGCTGGCAGGCTTCCACCTGCCTGGAGGAAATGATCGGATGGGAACTCTTACTGCTGCTAACCATCACCTCACTTCCTCCCCTCTGTTCAAACACAGAAGCATGAATGTGTGAACAGGCACAGGCACGGCTTGCCTCACTCTGATCTTCCATATCGGCCCACAGGAATGTGTCTCTGGGAGCCAGGAGGAGAGCCTTCCTTTCTGCCTCTCTCTCTTCCCTGGGGCCTGCGCCTCCCATGTGTCACTGAGAAGTAAGTCATCCGTGTCCTTGCTGAGAGCACCACCATCCATCTCCCAGACAGTTCTCACTCAGTTTGGAATGCTGAGGAGATTTCCCAGCTCCCAGGGCTGAGTGCTTGGAATTCTCAGGAAAGGAGGAGAAATTCCTTATGAGAATTCACTTGGCATTAGTCTCACAGATCAGGCTAGGCAAGCCCTTCTTCCTCAGTAGTCTGAGTCAGCGTGGGGCTCAGCCAGGGAGAAGGAAATTAAGGAACAAAGCATGGCCTCCAGGAAACCGGCCGACAGGTATTTGTTTTCCCTCCACATACTGCATAAGCCTCTCTGACGATGTGGTCACGTCAAATCTCTCTCGCTCTCTAAGCATTTCTTATTCTGGGATATGAAGCAGCTCTTTGGGAAGAAAAGCAATTTATTGTCCGGGGCTCCTTTGAGCCTAGGGAATTGGGCCTCAGAAGCTTGGAATTGGAGCTCAGCTGCTGTAGGAAAATACACTGTGAATGTTTTATTCAGTAATGCATATATAACATTGAGCAGAATCCAAACACATAAATCACTTATACAATCGCTGTTAAGGGCGACCTGCCAGCATCTCAGAAGCAGCTGCCAGAGTGGCTTGCAAGGTCCTCTACTGCCCTCTGCTGGCTGAGTGTTGATTAAGCGGCTTCATGCTTCTGGTGTGCCCACCCGGACCCCAAGCCTCTGCAGTTCTCTGCATTCAGGTGGTTCTGGGGTAAAAATTGTCAAAACCAAGTTGTCTTTCATTTTGAGGACTGCAGTTGAAAGACGTAAGGCTCTAAACATGGCAGAGCAGGGAGATAACAAAGCCATTTCCTTCCCCTTGGCTTTGCCCAGTGTGCACGTCCTGAGCCCCTGGAATGAGGCCCCACACCAGCCTGTATCTCAGGGCCAGAGGCTCTGTCTTGATCGTGAGTCCTGTTTTAACTGTCAGGCTCCCTGACTCTGTGCTCCCATCCCCAGTATATTACACCAAAGGTAGGAGTTACTAACATCAGCCAGTAAAGCCTGCCCATAACAGGGCCTGAAGACTGTCTCGGCTAGTGCCAAGAAAGCCTCCATGCCAAGCTGGAGGTCTGCTTTCAGTGCAGCTCTTTGCTTCCTCAGTCTTACCACAGGTCTCAGAGCACTAAGAGATGGCACTTAAGCCTTCTAAAGTGAATTGTCAGTACCACCCTGACACCATTCTGAACATTCAGTAGCACCATTCAGGTCTCCCTGCTCTGGGGCAGTGCACACGGCTCCATGGAGGACCAGGAAAGAGTAAACAGAGAACATCCAAAACCCAGGCTGTGGGTGGTCAGGGCAGAGCAAGGACTCAGGTACTGACAGCCTGTGGGAAGGACATGCATCTGCCCTGAGCCCTGTGAGACATCTGAGGGCCATGGCTGGACATGTCCAGGCTCCTCGTGCAAGGCAAAGTGACAGGGCTTCTAAGGTGTCATGGACTCTTTAAACCCAGACATGGCTATAGGCCCCAGAGATGATAGTATGTCCTGATGCAAAGGCTAAATCACTTTTCCAGGTTTAAATTTAAATTTTTTAACCGAAAACTCTGGAAGGGTGTGTAAAAAGAGTGGTAAAAGTGACCATCAGGAAATGTAATGTAGTAGACCACTAACCCAGGGACCCTGTATCCCATTGGTGAGAAACGAACCACCTTCTAAACTTGGAGGGTGGAAATAACAGTCTCCATTGTTACTACACTGTACTCTGGGTCCAAAATTCAGACAGGACATGGCAGGGCTCCAGGCATGACTCCTGGGTGACCCGCTGCCAGGAGACCTGAAGGCTGGCTACCTACCCTCACTTGTGTCACCAGCAGCTGTTGACGGCTGGGCTAGCAGTTGGCATATACACATGCCTCTCCTCTCTGTGGAGCCTGGGCTCCCAGGTCAGGAATTGCAAGAAAGAGCCAGACAGACACCATCATGCCTCAGAGGTCATGCAGGAGTCCAGGCTACAGAACCCGTCCAGCTCAGGGTGAGTCTCTGCAGAGAGCCAGGTCACAGTGTTGAGGGGCTTGCGGGGTACAGAGCTGTCCTTAGGAAGCACCACCTGCCAGACTTGCTCTATTCATCAGTCAGGACCCCTCACACCTGTGCCCTGCCACAGACCCAGCCAGTGGACAAGCTCATGGTGGGTGGCTGGGCAAGCCAATGGGACACCTTTAGCTCAAGATACCTCCCCAGTTTGCAGGCGACCCACCCTAGCACCTTGTGGCCTCTTCTGATCTCGGGCTGATGGTGCTGCTCAGCAGCAGAGCATGCGTCAGGCATGCACCAGACCCTGGCTTCCATCCCCAGCACCAAAGAACAAAAAAGAAAAGACTGAAATCTAATAATATGTTCTTTCTTTTTTTCTGATACATGTACCCATTGGTAGTGAGGTGTGGGCAGTTCCAGATAGGGATTGGAAATTTCCAGAAGCCTCCCTCGAACTCTAAGTACCCCGTGTGCTTTGGTCATCTTGGATTAGGAGATCCCTAAAATCCCACCCATGAGTGTTGAGACCCTTTACATGGTCCTTGGCCCTTCTGAATTTCAGTTTCTTGCTCTTGACTGTCAAATGAAGGAGCTCCACTGTCTGATGTGTTAGTATCCACCTGACAAAATGAGGCTCTGAGCAGCTTTGCTACCAGGAAAGTACCAGGCCTGCAAAAGAACCAAGTATGTGCTTACAAGCTTTGCCAAGGCCCCCAGAGAAATTGTCTCTTCTGTGGAGCCATAGATGCAGAGTAGCTTTGCGGGGACATTTGAAATATCTCATAGTACATTTTACAAATGAGAAAACTAATTTGCCCAAGGTCAAAGGGCAAGCTAATAACAAAGCAAGCTAAAATTCCCATGCCCTAGGGCATTGCACTTTATTGTTCCTATGACCCAGAGACCCTGAGCCACAGCTGCCCCTGCTTGTCCTCAGAAAGATAGGCACAGTGCTACCATGCTTCTGCTTAACTGCACACATGTAGTAAATGCTCAGTTAATTGTATAAAAGTTTAGCTTTGCACATGAAAACTCGATTGAAAAACTGAAAGTTCGGTGTTTTATGAACAAAGGCAGCCCTGGCCAGATGGAGGTTCTTGTGTGATTTCTCTGGAGACCAATGGTGTTGAATGTAGATAGAGCTGGACATTTGGAAAGCTCACTATTTGACTTTCAGCCTGTCGAGTTGGTTACATAGGAGGGGAAGGAAGCAGAAGGAAAGCTGTCCTGCCAGGGTACAGTGTAGGAGAAAGGCTGGATTTCAGTTGATACTGCTCTTCTGATTGTGGTGAAATATACGTCATTTACCACTTAAACCATCTTTACTGTGTGTGTTCCATTGGTGCCTGATGTCTAGTGAACTTGAACTTAAGGAGTGGCCAGCACGGAGCGGCAAAGCAGCGAAGCAAAGGGGCTTTTCTGGACCCAGCTTCCTGCTCCAGACACAGGGCCCCTCATGATTTGTGAAATACCTAGACCTCATCTTGGTTCTCTAACCCTGTATATGTTGTCTCCACTCTAGCACCTGTGGACTCTGGAGGTATTTGTTATCACACGTGTAAATTCCTCTTCAAATATTTGGCTCGGAAAAATGTCATTCACAGCAGCAAAGGTGTCCATCAGCAGACAGGTGGAACACGGGGGCATGTGATGTTCATGACAGCCTGGGAGGGAAGGAAGTGGTGACACACGCTATAAGATGGATGACCCTTGAAGACACTGTGCCAAGTGAAATAAACCAATCATAAAGCACAAAGGCCATGTGATTCTACTCACGAGAGGTGTCACACATAGAAACAGAACGACTGTGGTAGCTATCGGGGCCTAGGAGAGCAGAGTGAGGGATTAGTCTTGAGGGGGTGAGGGAAAGTGAAAACCCTGTGGGACTGGATAGTGATGGTGACACACAATGACATGCTGTACCTGATACCTGTAGAGATGGCTCAGAGGTTAGAGACACTTGCTTGCAAAGCCTAATGGCCTGAGTTTGATTCCCAGTATCCATGTGGGGCCAGATACCTGGAGTGACGCATGTGTCTGGAGTTCATTTGTGGTATGAGGTGGCCCTGGCACGCCCATACTCACTCTATCTGCTTCTCTCTGTGTCTCTCAAATAAATAAAGAACTGTACACTTAACACTGATCAATATGGTACATATAAAAATGTACATAAAAAAATAGCATTGGGTTTGTTTCTAATTCTAAGGGTAGATAGCTTTTTTTTTTTTTTTTTTTTAATGTGTAGACTCCGCAAGAAAACTTAAAAGAAAATTCTGGGCTTTGAAGGAGGCAAGTCCTGAGGCCTACAGAGTGAACCCCAACTAGGGAGCCAATTCAGTAAAAACCACAGCTGCCGGATCTGCACCCTGCACAGTCCTGGAGGTGGCTAGGGAGGAGTATGGGCTTCAGGAGTGGGCCACCTTCTCCTCTGCTCGTCAGCCCCTGAGCCATCTCAGCTCTCTCTTAGGACATCTTTTTATACAAGCTAGACTTGTATAAGCTCTTGTCACCCATCCCCACCTTTGATAATCATATGTCTGAGGCCACACTTTTTACTTTTCATCTAGAAAAATCTACGATTTTGAGAAAGTTTTTATCATTTCATATAAAAATCTTAATGCATATCTAAAAACACGAAGTTTCTTTTTTAAATATTTTATTTATTTAAGCAAGCTGAGAGAGCTAGAGAAAAGAGAGATAGAGAGAGGGCACACCAGGGCCTCCAGCCACTGCAAACAAACTCCAGATGCATGCGCCACTTTGTATATCTGGCTTTATGTGGGCACTAGGGAATCAAACTCAGGTTGTTAAGTTTTGCAAGCAAACACCTAAATCACCAACCCTGAGGCTTCTTTAAAAAAAAAAAAAGCAAACCGCAAAACTAATGAGATAGTAATAACAGTGTTTACATTTTGTCTCACAAATATAATTTTTCTTTCTTTAAAAATATTTTTATTTATTTATTTTCAAGCAGAGAAAGAGAGAGAATGGGCGTGCCAGGGCCTCCAGCCAAAAACCGAACTCCAGACACATGTGCCACTGTGTGCATTTGGCTTTACTTGGGTACTGGGGAATCGAACCTAGGTTGTTAGGCAAAGACAGGCAAGTGCCCCAACCACTGAGCCATCTCTTCAGTTCCAAAGATAAAATTCTTCAAATATTGTATTTGAATTAGGGTTCAAGTAAGGGTCTGGATGATGTGTGTCTTAATACTCTTTATAAGAAATCTGAGTGTTTTTCCCCTTCCTCTTTGTAATTAGTTTGAAGAAATGACCTCTCGTTTCCATATGGTATCTATTTCATTTCTTTGTCACTTACCTGGATGTGAGCCTTGGCTAGTTGTTGTGGTCCTGAGTGTGGGAAGAACAGTTGCTGCTTCCTGCAGTCCTCACTCCTAGTCCCTGAGGGGCAGAAGAGTTAGCCTTCTTTGCAATGGCTGAGTCCTGAACTGGGGTGAGGGGGTGCTGGGTGCTCTTGTACAACATTGCTTTTGGCTAAACCCAAACTGGTCTCTGTCAAACTGCTCTCTGTCACATTTGTTTTTGCTTTTTTAATATATATTTATTTATTTGCAAGCAGAGGAATACAGAGAGAGAGAGAGAGAGAGAGAGAGAGAGAGAGAGAACACCAGTGCCACTAGCCACTGGAAACAAACTCCAGATGCATGCATCACTTTGTGCCTCTGGCTTATATGGGTACTGGAGAATTGAACCTGAGCCCTTAGGACCGGGAGGCAAGTGCCTTAACCGCTGAGCCATCTCTCCAGCCCACATTCTTTAAAGGGATGAGGCAGGGAGTGGTGATTGGCCTGTGAGGATTCCCATCCTATTCTTTCACAAGGTGGATGTGCCTGCTTACTGACTACCCAGGAAGTACTACAATAAAAGAAGCAACAGGCACTTTGACCAACTAACTAGAATATCAAATAAAGTGGGAAAGCTGAATAGCTCAATTGTAGAAAAAATTGTTTGAACTTTTTAATACTTTTTCTAGCCAGGTCTTCAGTCAGTTTTCATAAATGGTTATTGGTTTTAAGTATTTTATAGACAAACTTTTAAATACTTTGTTTAATAACAAGTTCTGTCCATTTTCCAGAGAAGATCAGAGTTCCCACTGAATGTTACCCTCATCAGTTTCTCGTTCCTTTCTAATAGCTTGGTGTTTGTTTACGTACAGTTTTGCACTGGAAAAGAATGAGAATACATTCTGAAATGTTCCCTGCGGGTTGTGGCATTGTGATGTGCTTAAACGTACTGCCTGCTGCTCTCTGAGGCCCGTGGTAGGTACTGTTCAGATCTGCTGTCTAGTGTGCCTTCACCCATCTCGTCGTTTTCCATCTTTGTCCTCGTCACCTGTCCAGGTGTTCGCTTCACATTTCATAGTATTAGCTAACTTATTTTCACTCCTTCCATCCTAATCTGTTATTTTCTTTTTCCCACTCACATTTGTTAGCTTTATAGTCCTTTTTCCTTTTCTGTTTTATTAGTTGGAAGTTCTGACCTACTTTTCTGCACCATTCATGGTTGCATTCTGTTGCCAAATGCTTCAATTAATAGCATGCATGCTTTACTACTGTTTCTAAAAGTCATTTTCCCACTAAGGCCTCCTTCCCTGGTTATCCTTCCTGCATCCCTCTTGGGGCTCTTGCTCTGTCTTCTGCCTCTCTCGGCACTCTTAGTGCTAAGCAGATGTGGGCTCATTTCTCCTGCCCTGCTTCTAGAATCCCCTAGTGGTTGGTCATTTTTCTTGATCCGTGTCCTGGGCTGGGGGCTGTTGGAGGGCCGCCTGCTGCTGCAGTCTCCAGGGGATCACAGTGGACCAGTGCAGTGGCAGCTGTGCTCTTTCTGTTGTGTGGCACCTGAGCAGATCCGTGAACTCTCCTGCAGTGCCCCTTCCAAGCCCAAGACCTCATATTCCAGCTGCTCCACCTGCCTCAGGGAGGCAGAGATGGAGCTTAGCAGTGGAGGGGAAGCACAATCCTAAAACCCCTTACCTCAATGCTTAATAGAGAGATTTCAGATTTAATTAGTTTTGTAGCAGAGCTTGGAAACTTAATCCATATTTAGAACATAATCTATAGGAAAGACATATTCTAGTACTTAACCAATGGAGAATTTTGATGGCATCACTGCCCCACCCCAGGTTTTATGGTGCTTGAGCTCTTGGACATGGCCTTTGAGGGCTGCTTTGTGTTCCCTCTCCCCTCAGTATAGCTGGGAGAGGAAAGATGCTCTTGTAGTAATATATGCAAATTTTTCGATTAGTATTTTCAATAAAACTATAAAGCAAAATTTGGCTGGCTGACCAATGACCAACAAAGTTGTCTACATCTTCACAGCCTGTGAATTTAATTTTATGCCAACATAAGCTTTGTAGATGGGATCATAATGGACAGATTCGCCTGGTTGTCCAGGTAGCCCTAATGGTAACCATGAGTGTCATCATAGGAGAATGGGAAGGTTTAACAACAGAGGAGACGCGGGTAGGGTGGCAAGGACAGAGATTGGAGTGGTGTTCTCTGAAGAGGGAGGAAGGAGCCACCAGCAAGAGAGAGATACAGTGGGTGGCAAGAGGCAAAGACACAGACTCCCTAGAGCCTCCTAAAGAAGCCTGCTGGTCCTGACAACATCTGACCTTTGCCCAATGAAATATATTTCATACTGCCAGCCTCCAGAATTGTGAGAATAAATGTGCATAGTTTAAAGCCAGGCATCTTGAGGAGTTTTGCTAGAGCAACAAGAGAGCCCAGTGACCCTGTGGAGAAGCCCTGGTCAACTCTGCAGCCCAGGAGCCAGTGCCACTCTCCTGTGTTCCAGCTCCTTTGAAGGACTGGCATGGACACAGTCCTGACACCATACCACATAAGAATCAGTGGTCATAGATGAGCTGTCTGCCTCAAGCCCCTCAGAGACTGGGCTCATGCGGCATTGTCCCCATGGAGGAGAGAGAGAATTCTGCCCTTGGTTGAGATGGAGGTGTTCTGATGAGGTGTCTTGAGGAAGGCTGTATGAACAGCACATGGAGGCTATGGGGAACAAAGGCAAGTCTGAAGAGTATGGATTCCACCTGCTCCTGAAAGAACCCCTAACCCCACCTATGGGGGAACTTCTCACTAGTGGGGGCACCTGGGAGAATGTGAGGGAGCAGGATCCCTGAATTCAGTCATCTCCCACACTATACTTCATATCCAAGGCAGCATGGGAATATCACACACATGGACAGAGATATTGAAAACAGGAAGAGGGTTTAAAAGACAGGTTCCTGGATTGGCTGGAGAGGGGATAGAGGGAGTTGGTGTCTTCAGTCCTCTGGGGGTTTTGTTGTTTTGAAAAATGGCCCCTGAAATCTCCAGTCAAAATCTCTCTCCCCAGGAAAGAAGTCAAGGGTGGCCCCCTTTTAGCTGCTTCAATCAGCCAGGCAGCTTGTCGCTTCGCCTTTCCTCAAGGGGGACGTGTGCAGCTACTGTCAAATCTGACAGCTTTGTTCGCCTTGTGATTGGTGAGCTAGAGATGGGACCCATGTCTGTGAGGCCACAGGGTGTCCTTACTCTGCAACTTCATGGTCCCCGCTTTCAGCTCGGAGCAAGTGTTTGAGTGGTGATGGCGTTCCCACGTCCAAGGTGATCTCATGTATTGACAGGTTCTGTGAAATGTTTGGACTTCCACTTGACTCTTGTTATGCCAAGAGGATTGCCATTTCTGCTGTTTCTTTTCTTAAGGATCAACAGCTTCAGACCCCACTCCCCACTGCCTCCCCAGATTCATCCTCACCAAGGGCTGGTTGGTGTTCCAGCAAAACATGTCACTTCTCTGGATTGCAGACTGCGTGGTAGTTCTGCAGGGTGTTATCACTGGAAACAGAACCAGGGCCAGGGACACACAGGTCCTCATACTACTTTTAACAACTTGCCATTCACATGTATTTACTTCAGAAGCAAAAGCCAGGGTGAAAATGCTAAATTCTAACATGAATATAAATTGTATCATGCCATATTTTTTAATCTTCAAAAAATTCAAATGGATGATATTTGGTCACTGCTATCTTTTGGCAATATAATGCAAGGTGTAGGGCTGGAGGCACAAGCCCTTGCCGCAAGGACCTCAGTCCCATGCTGGAGACAATGAGAACTGCATAAAGTGTAATGACAGCTTGCTGTGTCCAGTACTGGGGCAGACATGGTGTCAACAGTCTGGAGTACACAGAGGAGTGTCACAAAGTGTGGCCTTTGTCTCATCCAAGACCCACCAACTCACAGCCTCTGGAGTTGCTGCAGAGTCTGTGGGCACCTTCACCATGCTGCAGGGGAGTGGCCGGAAGGTGACAGGAGAGGCTTCTTCAGCAGGGTGCCAGGCTGTTATTCTTGGCAAAACAACTGCTTTGGCACTTAAGGTTAAAGAGCATCACTTCTCCTGATGGAGGCGGTGCCTTTCGGAGTCCCTGTGCCTGGAGCCATGCTGTCAGCCTCTAAAAAGAAGGAAAAGAAAGAAGCAAAGGATGCAGAGATGGTAAAAGTCATGTTTTTTAGCAAAACAAAAATCTTCAGAATTTAAAAAAGGAAAATGGCATGACTTCATCTAGAAGTTTTCTGGTTTTATTTATTTATTTACTTTTTGGTTGAGTCAGGGCTTGCCTTGCTACTGAAGCTCACGCTGCCCTGGAACTCACCAGTGCAGCCCACACTGGCCTCAAATTCAATATAATCTTTCTGCCTCTGCCTGCAAACTGCTGGGATTACAGGTGTGAGCCACCATGCCCAGCAATCCTAGAATTCTTACCCTTTTTAGCTGAGCTTCCAAAAAATGAGACCAGTTTTGCATCTGCTGAAGTGCAGGGTTTGCTATGTAATGTTGGGTTGTAGTTGTCAGAGTAAAATGTGCTCTTGCCTTACAGGGAGAGTTTATTGTGGAGCCAAATATGAGTGACCATGGCCTAGGAACATGGATTCAGGTTGCCCCAAACACCATGTTCCTGTGTTGGAAATATTCCATGAAGCTCTGACAGTTCTAGAACAAAAGAAAATCACAAATCAAGATGCTTTTCAGATACATTTGTGAGAATATCTGGTGTGCACCTTTCAGTAAAGTAGGGAAATCAGGGCTGTATGTCTCAGATACGGTGTTCACATTCCTAGCTTTGGGTTGGTAGAAATTAGTGGTCTGTTAAGTTAATATCCCAAAAGGTTTCATGGGATAGTCACAAGGCGTTGACTCAAACACAGAAGTGGGCAATGAACAGTGACCAAGGAGACTGAAGATTGCCCAGGATAACTCTGCCTGTATCCATAACACTCCTACTCTCCATGGTCACAAAGTTCCAGTCAGTCAGGCAAGCTTACAGAGTCTTTAACATATAGATGGGCCTTTTTTTCTGGGAACTTTTGCAGTTCACATAGGCTAGTGGGTTAGGGGTGGGGTCAGTGGGAAAGCACCTACCTAGCCTGCTAAGGGCCCTGAGTTCCACCCCCAGTACTACAAAAAAAAAATCTGTATTAGAAACAGCAAATAGCCAGTGGCTTTTATCTGGTTATATGAAAATATGACAACAAAAAGAAAAGAAAATATGACAACATACAAAAATAAAAACAATTTGTAGTGATGGTATGGGTGTCAATTGTTTAATTCACAGAATTAACTGAGATTTAGTCTAAAGACTAAAGGATGTGAATTTATTTAGAGATAAGCTTCAAGTTAGAGTGATAAGTACTAACTCAGTGAGACTGGATAAAACTTTCACTTTCTACATTTTTTTAAATCAATATTTTTATCATCCAAAATTAGATACATTGTATTAGTAAATATTACATTGGTATCCCCAATTCCCTCCTCCCTGTCCCCAATCCACTGGGTATCCTCCTTGGTGGGCACACTGGATTGTTCCACGGGGTAGGAGATTATGGATAGCACAAGAGGCAGCCAAGTTCCCACACACACACTTTCTACATTCTTGTTGAAGGTGATGATAAAAGTGATTAAAGGTGGTGGTAACACACCTTCTAAGAATGAGTCAATAAAGTATATGAGGGCTGGAGAGATGGTTCAGCAGTTGTGGCACTTGCCTCCAGTGCCTAGGGCTCCTGGTTCAGTTCCCCAGTGCCCACATGGGCCAGACCCACAAGGTGGTGGCCCTGGTTCGTGTTCTCTCTCTCTCTCTCTCTCTCTCTCTCTCTCTCTCTCTCTCTCTCTCTCTCTCTGTATCTCTCTGCTTGAAAATGAATAAAGAAAATGTTTTTTAAAGAAATAAAGTCTTTAAAAATAAAAGTAAAAAAAAATAAAGTGTGTGAACACTGTGTAGACACTTAAGTATATGCATATATGTTATTTATTGCAGTAATTATTACAGAAAAGGAAGTTGCAGTCTTACGTGTATCATGATTTCATTACAACCAATGGAAGTGAAGGAAGGCTTGGGCACAGGCCTTGTTTAAAATCAGCAGTGACAAAGCTTATGTGAAGCGCAAAGATTAATTTCCTTGCACGTTCCCCTTAGCGGTTAAAGGTAAGCACATGGAAGACAGTCCATGTACAGAGAAAAGGCTACTTCTGAATTGCCTCCCCAGCTGGCCATCTGCCTGAGTGGCTGGAGGGATGGAGGGAAGATGCTGCCAGCACCAGGGCACAGAGAGGTAGGCCTGGGCCAGTGTTGTGGCGCAGGACGCCCTGCAAGGCTGGCCAGGGCCCTGCGTGCAGCCCAGGTAGCTCTGGGTGAGTGAAAACAGGAAGGCCCGTGACCTCAACCACTGAAGAGCAAGGAAGAAGTGTCGCCAGCCCCATCGCCTATGATTCAAGGCCTGGTTCCCTCCTCAGGAAGCCAGTGGCACCTAACTTCCAGCATCCTGTTTCCTCTGCAGACTGCCTGAGGACTTATCATTCGTCTACCACCTTGCAGGTCTCAGGAGCTGTCCTTGTGTTGCCGAGCACAGCCCGGAGAAAGGACACACTAGTGCTGGGGTCACCACTTCTGCCAGGGCCTCAGAGCTCTTCTCCTCCTCTCAGCAAACCCCTGCTGCTGCTTCAAGCTCCTGTTCATCCTCCCTCATTGAGTCAAACTTCCCAGGACAAATGGCAGGCCATGTGGTTCAGCTGTTCTGCCTCTCCCAGCGTTGTTTCACATGAACAGAAATAACAGCATGAGCACTCGGGCCATCAGCCTGGCCCTGCCCCTGGCCAAGGGTCCTTCCACAGCACATTGTAGGAAAGCACCGGAGGGCTGACCTATGAACACAAATGTCCCCTTGACCCTTTCACTTGGTGCTGGGAAAGCCTTCAGGAGCAAGATGTGTAGCTGTGACGTCCAGTTGGGAACAGTGTTAACAGTATGACCAGAGGCCCTGTCTGCTGACATCCCAAGTCCTGACTGCAAGCCCTTCCCTGACATTCCAGCTCAGCAGCACAGCTTCCTTGTCCTCCCCAGAGCTGGGGTGGGAGGGAGCTGCTTCCTGGGGGTCAGGTAGCAGGACCACCTGGTGCCCCTTTGATGCCCCACCAGCCAGCCAGCGGTTTGCTCTAGTGTTTTTCTCTGTCTCCTGCCCGCTGGATGGGGAAGGAGAGAGCCCAGCTAGTCAAACGTGTCAGCCCCTGAGTGACCCCAGATTGTTTGAGGTGCGATATAATTCCCGCCAGGCTCTCAAGGCCTGGGCAAAAGAGTGTGATTGGCAACCCATGTTAGTCCTCCAATGTCACACCATGCCCGAGGACCACAGTGAAGCTATGGGAGAGCACGTACCCCTCCTGGGAAGCTGCTCAGTGCCAAGCAGGAGAGCAAACTGCAGGACACTGTGTGCCGTGGCTTGTTTATTCTGTTATGTCCAACGATTGTGGCATGTGCTTCATTGGCATCACATCGCTAGGGCAGAGTTGGGGCAACTGTGGCATCCAGTTGGGAACAGTTTGGGAGTAGGACTGTACCAGAGAAACTTCCAGAAAGCACTGGGTCTAAAGAAGAGTGAGTATAATAACTAGGGAAGAGGACACTTGTCTCTCCTAGGAACCTTAATTCATTCCTGACAGCTTAACCCCAGAAAGCACTAAACTTACCCAGGCAGATTTTAAAAGAGGCCAGTAAAGGAGCCCATTTCACAAGCAAGAATTTTAAACAGTAGAAATATGACCCTGGTTCCTATTCTGGAAGATCTTCTCAACTTTAGATGTCACTTCTTTGGAGCTAGAACTTTGACTTGGGTTCTGCTGGGTTCAGTACTAGGGAAACTGACTCTCACAGGATGACTTCAGATAATACACCATCCCATAATCTGCAAACCTTCCAGGTCAGGAACTTGGAAAATCCCACAACGTGTGGATGACAGGATTGTCACTGTTACCATGGAGGGTGTCAGGCAGTCATATCTCCTACAGGTGGCCATTGAATCACCTGAGCTGATGCAGGAGGAGGCCTGTTTCTAAAAGGGTTTCTCTGAGCCTGCCTTTTTGAGTTGCACTCATTCAGTTGATCCACACGGGAGGCACTGAAGGAATAAGCAGCAAGCACCAGCTTGGTTGTCTCAGTGTCTGTCAGAGAAACTCCCAGTGAACAGCTTGCCGTATAGGCCTGCATCCTGGGAGGGCTGCTCAGATATTTGCACAGCCGTGGCTGAGCTGTGCTGCTGACCTGAAGCAGGGAGTTCAAGGCTTGACTATAGCAAGCTTGGGTCTCATCTTGGTGGCTTGCCCAGGCTCTGTTGTCACTTCGCCTGAGAAAGTGCCAGATTTACTGTGATAAGATGCTTGGGCCCCACATTCTGCCCAGTTCCAAGAAGGGTTGAGTGCTGCACAGGATGGGGTGTCTGCTGTGTGAATACTTTTGTCTCATGGAGCCTCTGTTATGCAATGCTCCACGTACCTCCAAGGGCAACTGGCACTGTGTGTGTCCACTGTCCCTGTGTGGCCAGCTCTGCCCTGCCCCCAGCAGAGGTGGGAGAGCAGTGCCTATCTCCTGTTTTATGACTGTCCCTCGAGCAGCGTTCTAGACCAACAGCTGGAAGTGTCCACGGCTCCCGTGAAGAGCAGAGGGATGAATGGAAGACAGGGAGGCGTGTCGTCTCGTCTGATGAGCAGTGTAGCCTGTGCCACATCTGACTGTGTTAAAATACCCCAGGGTTGGGGGCTGGGAAGATTGCTCAGCAGTTAAAAGCATTTGCATGCAAAGACTGGAAGCCCCGGGTTCAATTCCCCAGTGCCCATGTAAAGCCAGACACACAAGTGGCACATACATCTGGAGTGTGTTTGCAGGGCAGGAGGCTCTGCCACCCCCATCCTTTCTGTCTTTCAAAAATAGAGTATGACACAATAAAATACCAAATTTTTATTTTAAACATATTCGCTCATAGTGGGGAGATTGTAATTGAAAAGAATGTGCCTAGCCCGAATATGCTTAGATTAGCACTCCTTGTCATTTCTCATCCAACATGTCCATCCAAAGGAGCAATGGAAAGCCTGGGCTGTGCTTGTCCAGAGAAGCTGGCCCCCATTTTCAGGCATGGGCCTCATTAGGGGCCTCTGGCTCCTCATATGCGTCCATTCAGAACCAGCTCATCCTGTGGAGAGAACCCAAGGCAAGATTGACATGAACCTTGCCAGCTGCCCATCCCTGCAGGCTCCTTGGAGGGCACAGTTCTCTGGGGTCCCCAAAGATGGTTTCTTTTCCTCTAATGGCTTAGAATATAGAAGAAAGGCCACATGGTGAGCTTGTTTCTATAACCGAACTTCAGACATACTGATAAACAATGGCATGTCCCAGAAAGCAGGTGTTATGGTCAGCTTTCTAGTTGCTGCACAGAAAGAACCCAAACAAAAGCAGCTTGTGGATGAATGGGTTTATTTGGCTTACGGACTCGAGGGGAGACTCCATTCTGGCAGGGAAAACGATGACATGAGCAGAGGGCTGGACATCACCTCCGCCACAGCACTGCAAACAGCGGCAGGAAGGTGTGCCAAACACTGGCAAGGGGAAGCTGGCTTATAACCCCATAAGCCTGCCCCCAACAACACAGCTTCATCGAGGTTGTAAAACCCAAACTGCCATCAGCTGAGGATCGATCTATCAGAACACATTCAATTGTTTGTGGGG
>PVHP010002385.1:7351-24165 GCA_004024765.1 Zapus hudsonius
GAGAGAGAGAGAGAGAGAGAGAGAGAGAGAGAGAGAGAGAGAGAGAGAGAGAGAGAAGAGGAAGGAGATTTTGTTCCTAGTTGAGAATCATAGCTATGTGCCACATTGTATTAGTCTACTTTGTTTCTAATATAGAAACTTTCTGAGGCTGGGTACTTTGTAATGAAAAGGCACTTAAGTCCTAATATTGGAGATGGAAAGTTTGATGTCTGGCAGCTCTTCTGTTGGGTTTGTGGTGAGGGCCTCATGACAGCCAGTGTCACATTGAAAAAAGTATGTGTGGCGGCGAACACAGAGAGTCTGCAGCCTAGCCATCTTTTTTTTTTCCCTAGCTGTCCTTTTAATAAAGATAGTTCTTGCCAGAACTATCCAGGATTAAGTCTTATTGAAGGTGACAATCCCAATGACTTACTGTCCCTCTGAGACCCGTCTCTGAAGGTTCTACTACCCCCCAACATTGACACTGGTGACTAAGCTTCTAGCTCATGAACTTATGGGCATATACTCATGATGCAGAACACATTGTTTAATATCTGATACAATGTAGAAATTAAGGATTTAGATGTTTACTGACAGAAAAATTTTCCTTTACTTCTTACCCAAGTTCCCATTAGAGCACTAAGTTCTGCTATAGGTTATGAGGGTCAGAGAACTGAACTTGGCATTGAGAACAACCAGGAAAAAGGACAGGATGGAAAATGGACAGGCTTAGTAGGATTTTACACACACAAACACACACACACACACACACACACACACACACACACACACCAGTATTCACAGCTAAACTGAAGTAGATGACTGCACACTTGAAAACAAATGAGAATGACTGACTCACAGAAAAGATTACTTACCAGTTCATTTTTATCCTAAAATTGTTTTAAATGCTAAAAATGTCTTAAAATTCTAAATTAATTGTCTATTCCTACTTATCAAAGAAATGTCTATTAAATAATAAAAATAATCCATGCTTCACAGATTGCTTATAAGCACAGCAAGGCTGCTTATGGAACTCTTTAGGGTAAAGCTCATTTATGTTCTTTGCTTCATTTAAAATGTCAGATCTCACTGTGTGTGGCAGTTTGTGCCTTTAATCCCAGCATGTGGAGGCTGAGGTAGGAGGATCACCATGAGTTTGATGCCAGCCTGAGGCTACAGAACGAGTTCCAGGTCACTCTGGGCTAGAGTGAGACACTACCCTGAAAAGAAATGTCAAATCTGCAGATGTCTACTTATATATCTTTCAGTGGCATGGCACCTACTATTTTAATGGCACTAGTTTCATTATATATACATACTTTTTCTATTGAGGACATATATGTACATATTTACATACATACATACAAACATACATACATATATATCTCCTGTAGCAAAATTTTGTTAGCACTTTAACATGCTTGACAAACTGGCATGTTAGCAATGTTACAAGGCAAAATAAATTTGTATATTTTACAAAATATGAGAGAAACTTCTGATAAATATTGGCTATTTTTAAACTATGTGCAGGATCACCTTCCAAAGAAGTTTGGTTCTAATGTCAACACAAAAGGTGTTGGATGTGATCAAATTACCATTGAAAGCCTCATAAATTCTCTCTAAATTACAGAGCTTTACCAATATTTCCAACTTTTGATTTCCTTCTCAGGAATAGAGCATATTGCTGATGTTTGACTGAATCCCTGGAGTAATTTGTTTGGGTCCATGAAATCATAGGTACTCCAACTCTGAGATCACACTGGCACAGTGAGATTCTCACCCCAGCAGAGGCAGAGGGATGCAGACACTCATGACCTCCACTTTGTAGCAGCTCATTGACTTTCTTACTCCATTGAGTTGTTCTCCTTCCCACTTTTCTTTTGCTCTTTCTTCAGTTACAGTCTTCTACCATAGACTCTTGTGTTTGCTAAAAAAATGTGTAATTACATTTACATAGCTAAATTCAAATATATTGCAAAGCTGTGGCATCTGGTGTTTTGTTTAGATACATCTTTGTAAAAGTATTCTTCGGTGAAATGAAGTCACTATATAAATACCTACATTTGTGTTGTTTGAGTTGAGAAAATTCTGTTAGGAGTATTAATTTTGTTCTCCTAGATCTATGTGTTTCTTGCACCTCTGTTTGCAAGAGAGAAGCCTGAGTAGATGGCGCTGAGAGACAGCTCAAAGCTACAAGTCTATCAAGTGATGGCAGCTTCATAAGCCACAGCCCTGTCACCATCATTAAGGCTGCTGCCAAGTCTGCTCTGAAGACCCCAGCTCATTCTTTCAGTTCTCATTTGTTCCCTTTGTCTCGATGCCATCCCTGTGTTGACTTAGTGATGAAGTTGGTAATTCTGTTTTGGAATCTCAATTACTACTCAGCTGCCACAGCCAGAGAAGAAAGGAATTTCCCAGAGATTTAGTGAAATCATTCTCTGAGAGTTTGAATGTATAAACTGCACTTTTCTTATGCTAAACCACAAATGGTTACTTGTCTTTACTTTCAAGCTAAAATGTAACAATTTTTTTTTCTTTTTTTTTTTAAATATATATTTATTGTCCATAATGAGTTACATTATTTAGTGGGCAAACCATGCGATGTTCGGAGGCATGGCATCCATCAGTAACAACACACTTGGGCCAGGAAGACCGGGATGAGTACTAAGATATACAGGATCCCTTGCCACAAGGACTAATACAGGCAGCCCACGGAGGAGGATATAAAATGTAACAATTTTGAATGTTTTTTTTCATAAGGAACAGTTTGAGGTTATTCAAACGTGATTATTGTGACATTTTATTGCTAACTAAAACTCCTATATTAGAGACAATATAAGTTCTTAAGGTACACAATTATCTTTTTATTGTTTATTATTTGGGTGTGATGTGTTTGCAGTGTGTGTGTGTGTGTGTGTGTGTGTGTGTGTGTGTGTGTGTGTGTGTAATTGTGGTTGCATGTGTGTGGAAGTCAGAGAGCAATTCCGATGTTGGTCCTCACCTTCCACCTCATTTGAGGCAGGATCTTTCTTTCACAACTGTGTTCGCCAGGAGTCCTGAGCTTCCAGCAGATTCTCTTGTCACTGGAGGCACGCCAGTCCCACAGATGCTGATCGCGTGTGGCTTTACCTGGGTGATGGGGATCTGAAGTCAGATACTCAGGTTTGTGCCATAAGCACTTTGTCTCCTGAGCCATCTCCCCATCCCCCACAATTACCTTTAAGTCATTAAATGCAATTAAAATGAACTCCCCAAAAATACTGTTTGCAGGAATTCAAAGTTGGATGTTATATTGTTTGTCAGCCCACTCGGCAAATGTTTGCTCTATACCTGGTCTGCACTATGCAAGACACTGGGTTACTGTAGTGCAGAAAGCCACAACACTGACCTCATAAAAACAGTGGTCTCCTGGAGGAATGAGGAGAAAAAAAAACTCTATAAGACAAACAAAACCCACACAATAATTAGCATTTTTCAAAAAAAATAGAACAAAATATAGTGATAGAGGATGCCAAGTGCTAAACTCCCTCTCAGTTACTATGCCTTGCTCTTATTAACTGAGAAGGTGGTAGATTTTAGCTTAGATTTAGGTGAAAGACTGAAAAGAGCTGGGGGTAGAGCTTGGGTGTTTCCTGACTCTAAAGGAGTATGCTGGGGTTATTATGCATGTGGGTGGGTGGGTGGGTGAGGATTGGAGGAAGATGGTCTCTGAGATTCAGTTCCAGGGGAAAACAGACACCTATGACTCAAAACTTTATGGGCCAAGTGATGACTGCATTGTGAAATACATTCTAAGCCAATAAAAACAAAATTGAGTATAGAGTCCTTATCTGATGTGAATTGTTAGAGCCTACCTTGTCTACTTTTTGAAGAATGAAGTATGGCCAGGTTATGCTCATGTGTTTGTATTTGTGATGAGAAATGGGCACAAGTAGGAGTAGCTGGAAGGCTATAAGAATTGTCTTCTCAGAAGATAAGGGTTGAAGCCCCATCCACACATTTGACATAATTTGGTGGACTACTGTATTCTGAGTTTACTGATTAATTTGATGTGTGGCGTTGAGAGAGAATCAAGAATCAACTATAACTTTTGGATTCTTTTTACTGGGTATACCATGGTTTTATTTACCGAGATGAGTTTTAGGGGAGGATCATGTATCAGAGGGAGATCACATTCACTTTTAGGCAGCCTGAAACCTGATGCAATATTTATTAAGTCATTAATCATTGATCTCCACCCTATACTTGAAGCTGTGGTAGGCATGGAGGATATCTGGTGTCCTTGTACCTGTGGAAATACAGACTTTAAGGGGCTAAAAATCTTTATTTCAATGTGGTGGGTACATTTCTACAGAAATACCCACTTCTTTATAAGTCAGGCTTATATATGTAGAAGTTAGTTTTTTTTAAAATATTTTTACTTATTATCAGTAAGGAGAGATAGAGATAGATAAAGAGCAAGAGAGAGACAGACAGAGAGAAAGAAAGGGAATGAATATGCCAGGGCTTCCTGCCACTGCAAAGAAACTCTAGATGTGTGTACCACTTTACATATCTGGCTTTATGTGTGTACTGGGGAATCAAGCCCTGGTTCTCAGACCTTGCAAGAAAGCACCTTTAACCACTGATCCATCTCTCCACTGCCCCCAGTTTTTAATTTTTTAAAATAAGCAAGAGTTGTGGCATTGTTTTATCTTAGTGATATAAATCATTTTCATTTGTCATAATAATATAATTGGTATTATTAAAGTACTTTGTGATGCATTCTGAAGTCATGAACCTCCAGATAGCTTTGCCAGGAGTGAGTAGGTAAGACTTTCCTTGGCTTCAATCAGACTTAGAAACAACAAATGCAGGAAGAGTTATAAACTATCTTTGAATGCACACACATTTTTCACTAAGGCTGTAAGAGTAGAAAAAAGGAGAATTGGCAGCTTGTATTAACATATAATGGATGGTGGTTTGCTAATTACCTTAATACTTAAGAAAGATTTTAAAAAACTTAACAGAAAACATGAATTTGAGAGAAAATAAAAATAGTCCAAAAGAAAAGATTTGTTTTTCTGTACTATAATCTAGTCGCATGTGCATGTATGTCTGCATGTGTGCTTGCATGTTGGAATGTTTGTTTTATGGTCTTCTTCAACTTTATGAGTTATTTGATCAAAGATAAAAATGACAAATAAATAAGTTGTGTAGTTTTGCATCAATTAAATACCAAGAGACAAAAGGGATTATCTTAATGAACATGCTTATTATATGTTATATTAAAATATTTAGCATTCATTTAGAGCGGAGCTTACTTGGTTCCTTATAAGCGATCAACAACTGTTTAAACAGGGATGTGAAATTCTTGCCCTCAGGATATAGCAAACTTAAAATCAGACAAGATCCACTCTGTACAAGCACGTGCTCCTACATGAACAGAGGATGTTTCTGCAGTACCCAGCCTTGGGAAATCTTGTGGAGAGGAAGGCTTTAGAGGGTTCTGCCTAGTTGAAGGCATCAGCTCAATAGGCCTTTCAGCATAAAAAAGATGAAAATGGGGATGGAGACATTGCCCAGTCCTCAGAGCACTTGCTGTGCCAGCATGAAGACCTTCTTTGGATAGCCAGAACACACATGGAAAAAGCCAAACATGATGGGACACTTATAACCGAGCACTAGTGAAGCAGACAGGTGGATCCCTGGGGCTTGCTGGCCAGCCAAAGAGAGACCTTGTCTCCACAAACACGAAATGTAGTTGGAGGAGGAATGACACCTGAAGTTGTCTTCTGGCTTCAACACACATTTCCCCTCCCGAATGTACACACACGCACACACACACACACACACACACACACACACACACACACACAGAATAAAAGTAAATATTGAATGTGATGGATAATAGTCATATGACCTAGCTTAACTGCAAAAATATAATGAAGTTGGCAACAGAATAGAAAAGATCTTATGTGTCCAGTGTAGAGGCAAAGCTACTGAGAAGATGGTTGAAATTACCCTGGTAATAAGGACCTGGAACCAAAATTCTGCTGTATTGCTGCACCGAGTGGGAAGACTGTTCAAAGAAGAGCCATGGAAAGTTGGACCCCTCGTCTCCAAGGAACAACACAAGCAAGCAAAGGCTGACAGTGAAAACATCTGGAATTTTAACTAAGACTGTGAACATAAAAATTGGTTGAAAATTAGGGTTGAAATTAAAAACTGGTCCAAACGATTTTTTCCCCTGGAACAAATCAAAAGTAGTGAAATATGAGTTTTTGCCTTAATAGTAATAGTCTGTGTTTTATGAGTTACTGTCTATCTCTGTATCACTTCTCACTTCCTAAATGAATGCTTAGAAAGAAACGTTAGCAAGCCACAGGAAGAAGCCTTTGGGACAGAAATAGCTCTTTTAATTCGGAACCACATAGCCTCGGCTGGCCCAGAAAGCACACCTCTCTGCTTCCCACCTGATGGTGAAGCTGTTCCTTCTCGCTCATTTTCAGGCTTGTGTTCATTCCCACGTAACTCTTCTTCATCACGTTCTGGACTGGGTCACAGCACTCATCCCTGACGTCTGAGGGAGCCTGTGGGGAAGAGGAAATTCAACCTGCCAAGCAGGGCTATTTTCCTTTGACTTTTTGTTTCTCCTAAGCTTTTTCAGCTGCACAAATCCCTGACCAGCCCAAGAAACTCTCAAGTGGACTTTCTGGAGGAAGGAGGCTAGCTACAACTTGAGGAATTTTCACATGTGCAAACCAAATGTCTTTCTCCATTGAGGTTTTGAAAATAAGCCCTTTAAACTTAAACATGTGTGGGGCTAGTGCTCAGATAACCACAGGCCTGGCTAGTCACATGTCACACACAAACCTTCATCACGACAGAGACAGAGCAGCCACACAGGCATTTTTTTATTGAAAATTCAGCTTTTGTTGGTAGTTTCTCTAGCTTTTGCATCCCTTAGTTCCACTGAGGAAGGAAAGATACTGATCTCAGCTACAGAGCCCATGCAAGAAGGCAGGAAGCACAGTGAGTGTTCTCCAAGCTTCCTGGGGGCTTACTGGAGGGCTGTGGTTTGCTTCTAGAAGTTTCACTAATGAGCTGATGATACACATTTTTCACCCTTTGCTTGCTGATCCCCCTCCCCCAGGCTTATTTCTTTTTCTGTTTTGTTTTAAGGATAGTGGTGGTTTAAAGGAAAACAGAATGTAACGGCTCACCTTATTCTTCTTTCCTTTTGCTCTGAAATAGGAACATCCATCAGCTTGATCATGGAGGAGAGCAACGATTCTGTGGAGAACCCCCAGCAAGGCCTAGGGCAGCAGAATGCCACCAAGTGTGGGTGGCTGAGGAAGCAAGGAGGCTTTGTGAAGACTTGGCACACCCGCTGGTTTGTGCTCAAGGGAGATCAGCTCTATTATTTCAAAGACGAAGATGAATCCAAGCCGTTGGTAAGTAAGAGGTGGGAGACTGGGAGTGTGAGGAGCTGCCATTTTCCTGCTGGAGTTCACAGACATCCCTCCCACTTTTTCTCCATGGTTAGCTTGGGTTTCGAGGTGATGAATTGGCTAATGGAAGCCAGGGTGCACTTTATACTTACATAATGTTAGTATTTACTGAGCTGTGGCAGAATGTCTGACTCCCTCAGGCAGGCATACCTCATGAGAAAATATTAATGGTCGTTTACTAAGAAATTGAACTCCTAACCACAACATCTTACCTTCCCCCCCTCCTTTGGAATATCCTGAAAGCTTACATTTGAAGAGAAGCTAAAAACACAACTTTCAATAGTTTCTGATACATCCTTGGACTTCATTCACCTAGGTGTTCTTTCCTTAGGTCATATAAATATGGGTATGGTGCTGACCTTGACAATGCCTCTGTATTCAAGCAGCGTGTGCAGCACACTCATCTGGGAAGAGTTTTTGTTTTCCTCTGTGGTTCCACAGTGGTTCTTTCTTCCTTTTATTTACTTATTTCTGTGACCACAGGCTCAAGTCTGTAATGAGAGAAGAAAGCTCTCCATCTGTATCTTTGAACAACAGCAAGTAAGCACTGCTAATCAGTTGAAGAAAGAATGCAAAGGGAGCCTGAGCCTGTGCTTTCCCTCCATCTGCATCTATAGGTATATGAAGGAGAGAAGGAACAATTTAGATGGGCTTATGTAAACACCCGTAATGGCATGCTCTAGAGCCTCATTGCTCTTGTGCTAAAGTTCAAGAACTTAATTAGCAATTTGGATCAGGACAAAGCTTTAGTATATTGAGTTCCCGAGGCATGTTTTTGTAGTTTCACAAGCTTCTCATTCCTGTAATTGAATTACATCAAAATAATAGTGAAATGCATTCCATAAGCCTTAGTTATTTCTTTAAAATAAAATTGCTACTAGTTTTTGAGGATTTACCCAGAGCTAATAATTTACATATATTATCTTATGAAATACTTAAATAATTCTATGGGGTGGTGTTGTGAAAGTTATTCTTTTTTAATTCATGAAGAAGTTGAAGTTTAGGTATAATGTAGATTACCTGAAAGTGAAACACATGGTGATGCCGTGATTTGACTCTGGATACTTTCAAGTTCATGTGGCTTGAATCAAAACCTCTAAACTAAAAATGACCCATACTGATGGTAGGACAGTGAGATGACATTTGCATGTCTGTTACTTGACTTGTGGTAGCAAGCTTGTGGGAAACATGGGGGTTATCACACCACATAAATTGTGGCTTAGAGATATGAGAAGACATCAGGAAAACCACATGGGGACCTGAGGCAAAGTTGGGGAGTCCTTTCTCTCTTATCTCACCTTCTAGGGTTCTTTCTAGGTACATACCTTGTTTTATACCATTTAAAATTCAGATTAAGGTTTGCCAACGAGGCTACATTTGCTGGCCAGTGAACCCGGGATCTGCCTGTCTCCACCTCCCCAGTGGTAGGATGATAGTCCAGCACTGCCATGCTTGAATTTCCCACGGGTTCTGGACCTCATGCTCATAATACAAGCACTTGACCAGCTGAGCTAGCTCCCCAGCCCCCAGAGTCACTCTTATAAGCATTTCCAACCAGATTGAAATTGAAATATTCAGTGAATTTGATCTTCTTTTTCTTTGTCTTAGAAGAGACTTTTAAGATAAGAGGATTAAGACCCCTGAAATTTGTGTCCCTCCCATCAAAGAGTAAGATTCTCAATTTATTTTAATAAACTGCTTGAGGAATTTCTTTTTAACTCAGTAAAGATAACCAAATTTCAGCATTATTCTTGCTCTGATAGACACTGATTGAGAAAATATCTAGGCTAAATTATATTAACATTGGCCTTGAAGAAACACAGAATGCCCCGCAGACAGGTGAAGTTAGTACCAAGGAGTGAACGATGAGCCACCCTTGCTTGGGAAAGGATGCTCGGGGTAACAGGTGACCCTTGCTTAGTGTTTTGAAGATTAGTGGAAGTTTTCCAGGTAGAAAGGAACTTAGAGCACAGGGAAGACAGAGTTATAGAATAGGTATAGAGAGATAGAGAGCTCTTGTATTTCTTTTCCTATTGTTATGACAGAACACCTAGCAGAAACAATTTATGGGAGAAATTTATTTTAACACACAGTTTTGAGATTATAATCCATCATGGTGGGGAGGGCTGTTACCATTACTGTTCATGGTGGTGGTTCGTCATATCCCTGAGTCAGACAGCAAGTAGATCTCTGACAGGAACCAAAACTGGATGAAATTTTCCAGGCTTGGCCCCAGCAATCTACTTCTTCTAGGTAGAGGCCACCATCCCCCAAATAGCACCACTAGATTGGGGCCAAGTGCTCAAATAAATAAAAAACGTTTATTTTATTTTATTTTATTTTATTTTATTTTATTTTATTTTATTTTATTTTATTTTATTTTATTTTATTTATTTTTGAGACAGTCTTAGGTAGCTCAGGCTGACCACAAACTTGCTAAGAGGAACATTCAACTGTTTAATCTTCCCACCTCCCAAGGGCTGGCCTATAGGCATACACGCAAGTCTTGGCTTGTGGAAGACATTTCACACTTAAACTATAGCAGCTTCATGTTTGTGAGTGTCGAGGCAAGACATTCAGTTAGAGAGATGGATGGGACCACAGTGGAAGAGATCTGTGTGCTGGGCAGAGACTGGGTTCTTGGTAGGCGATGAGAAACAAGCTAACCTTCTATATGACTCTCCGAGAAAGGAATCCTGACATATTTCCTAATATATTGAAAACAAAAGTTAATGGGTACAATTTTCTTAATTCTGTTTTTTTCTTCATCTGTACCTATGATTCTTATCTCTTCAAGAACACAATCCATATCGTGTTTCATGTGTTACAGACTCGGTGACTTGGACTTACTATTGGTTTTCATTTTCACACTCAGACGTCACCTTGCTTCCCAAGTACTCAACCCCTTGCCCAAGTCTGAGAGGCTGAGGACTGTGGGAGTTTCACCAGCATTTCTCTTGTAGTTATTTTTATTTATTTGTTTTCTGAGCAGAAAGCAAGTGTGCTTTGGATTTGCCTCTTTCTCTAAGGATGTTATCTGAATTTCTGGCCCTATCCCAGGTTCACCTGGTAATATGCTATAAGTTTTCCACAAGATCTAGCTATTTAGTATTTCAAATAAAGGAAGCTAAATACCCTTACTATGTTATGATTTTTTAAAATGTAAATTAAATTTCAAAATTTCAGTGCACATGGAGAAAATCTTCAGAAACCATTAATTAGTGTTTGCTCTCTTACACACACATATTTTATTCACAACAGTTTTAAAAAATAAGGTTGATTTTTGTTATGCCTGGAAATAATAGCAGAAAAAAAGATCCATGTAACAAAGTTTTGAAAATACATTATGCATTCATATATATAATTCATGTATATAATTCATATATATATATGAATATATATATTCATATATAATAAGCCACCATAATGTCCATTTTTATAAGGCTATAATTTTCCAGATTTTTAGAGAGCTTTTCTATTTTGACTTTTTAATCTTTGGAAAAAATCATAATTATATATGGATTAAAAAGTTGAAAATCTGACTGTTGATTATGTAAAACTTTTCACTTCACTGCATACACCTATAACTATAACAGTAATTTTGAAAGATGTTAAAACAGTTTTATACCAAGTTTGTAAAATTATTTGTTTGGAAACGTTTCATTGATAATTGTGACAAATGGATGAGGTCTTAATTATAGACATCATAGTATGAGGGACAGATGAATCAGAGATTAATGTGTGTATATCATATCTATCCTCCAGATAAGGGGATAGTATTAGTTTGTTAAATTAACTCAATAACATATTCTTATTGCTATGTTGGACCCATGTATCTAACTGCTCTCATGAAGTGTATTATAACTTAAATAAATCCAAGTCTTGCCTTGAGCTAATGAATTCTTCCTGTTTACCTCATGTTATAGAAGGACAGTGGAAATAATTGATTTTTAGAAACTAGCCTGAGACTTCTGAAAAAAAATGGCTAATTTCCAAACAGCTACCAACACAATTAATATAGTGTAGACTTTCCACAAAAGATATTGATCTGGCTGTGTGGGGAATGTTTTTCTAGACATGATGAAGATGTCCAAGTAATACACTACAGTGTATTTTTCTTAACTAAGAGGACAAAACAATTTTGAGTGAATAACCTGAGGGCTGACCTCTCAAAGTGCCAGCATTGATGGTGGTTTAAAGAGTAAGGTCTAATTTTATATACTTGATGAAACTCATGACTTCATGAAATGTAGAAATCTCTAGGGTAGGTTCTGTCTTCTGTTACAAAATAGGAACCTAAAAAAAACAGTACCCCAAGTAAGTGCTTAAAATAATACTGGAAACACTGTCACTTGAATTTCATCCTCAAATCTAAAATGGATTTCTCTGTGACATCCCAGTTATTTGGTACTTAAAGGGACACATCAATTGTCACTGTGTCATCACAGGTTCTTAGGAAGCCCTGGGGCCTTCTTAGAAATTGCTATATAAAGATACAGAACATAGTATTAATTCAAATTATATGATCTACTTCAGTACTTTCTACTGCTTCTCTCTACAAAGGCATAACATTTGCTCATTTCAGAGTAAAGACTTTTAAATGATTTCATTTATTTGTGCAGGGTGGGCAGTGCACATGCCATGGCACATATGTGGAGGTCAGAGGTCAACCTCAAGGTATTTGTGCTCCACCTTCTTTGAGACAGGATCTGTTGCTAGACTGCAAATGAACAACACCACCTAAGACTTGCTGCACTGCAAGCATCAGATGCTCCTGGCTTCGCCTCTAGAACTAGACTGCCTGGATTCACTTTGCTTCAGGCCCTGGCTCAATTACTCAGCTTCCTCCTCTGTCATGCTCACATGTGAGACACTAGAGATAATACCTGTCTCGCAAACCAGCTGCTAGCATTGCATTGAACTCATGGCTCATGATTGCTTACAAGTAGCTAGTCATGCATTAAGCACTACATATACTAGCTAATGTTTTTAGAGATGGCAGCCTTATCCTCATCTTCATTAATTCCCGCATCTTTGACAGTGACATAGTGTAGAATGTAGGTTCTACAATGTGCATTATTTCCGCAATGAAAAAATAATTTGATGACCAGCCTGCATTTCCCTCACAATAAGAGCTTCTTCTTCTTCTTCTTCTTCTTCTTCTTCTTCTTCTTCTTCTTCTTCTTCTTCTTCTTCTTCTTCTTCTTCTTCTTCTTCTTCTTCTTCTTTCTTCTTCTCCTCATCCTCTTCCTCCTCCTTCTTTTTGGCCATGCTAACTTCTGAAGCATAAATAATGTGATTTCACTTGTGACTTGTATGTACTTTCACACACTAAAGACACCTGGTATTTTTTTAAAGCAATATTCACTCTAGTAGTCTTTCCTCTTCATTTTAATTATTTGAGGGGCTCCTATAGAGCTGATAAAAAGTTTATGACAAGCACCAAGGAGATTTAAGGGAATATCTTTGAAAACCATGACCACTTCAGGGAAAGATAGAGAGCTGGTTTCCAGTCTCCTATGAACAACAGTTTGGTGGGGAAACTACTGGCATGGAATCTCTTGAGTTCTTTCAGCTATCAGTCATTGTGACTGAAGGTTTGATGTCTGTGATTCAGTTCAACATATGGAACTGGATGCTCCACAGTTTGACTCTCATTAGCAGGAGTTTCACC
Source organism: Zapus hudsonius (assembly GCA_004024765.1). NCBI lineage: Eukaryota > Metazoa > Chordata > Mammalia > Rodentia > Dipodidae > Zapus > Zapus hudsonius. The sequence continues at coordinate 20,498 of PVHP010002385.1, forward strand.
ATGTTTCCAGCATTCCGGTAGAAGAGAAGATTAAAGGCAAAAAAAAAAAGAGTGGATGGAATGGAATTTTGACATTTACACTTTGGGGGCTTTATGGCAATTGATCCTATAAGGCTACTATCTTCCTTGACAAATGAAATATTTTACAACTCTGTTACCTATATTCTTTTTTAAAATATTGTATTTATTTATTTGAGAATGTGTGTGAGAAGGAGAGAGAGAGAGAGAGAGAGAGAGAGAGAGAGAGAGAGAGAGAGAGAGAGAGAGAGAGAGAGAGAGAATGGGCACACCAGGGCCTCTAGTCACTGAAAAAGAACTCCAGAAGCATGTGCCACCTTGTGCATCTGGCTTTATGTGTGTACTGGGGTCCTTCTGCTTTGCAGGCAAGGGCCGTAACTGCTGAGCCATCTCTCCAACCCCCTCTATTCTCTTTAGGTTTCCTTTTGACAGTTGATCTTCCTATCTTTAGCCTTATCCTGTGTAAATCCAGCTTCTTTCTATTTTTTTTTAGCACTGTTACTGCACGTTCATTAATTCAGTGACTGGTCTTCAGTGCAAACAACTGAAATCACATTATAACTGTGAAAACATTTTGTTCACTTTTGTGTGAAAGAAAGTAAGCCCAAGTGCAGCAATTAATATTCTCATATTACATATTTTGGCTTCTTTTCCTTGGAATGGGATTCTCAAGACCCATTCACACTGTGCATTATGTCATCACATTATGTTTTAGCATTGCCTAATTATGTGCCAATAAGCCACATCTTGTTTATCCATTTATGCCTTGGTGAACATTTGAGTTGGTTTTACTTTTTAGTTATTATGGATAATGCTGTAATGACACATGAATCATGTGTCATGTGCACACAGTTATGTGGACATACTTTTATTTCTAAGTCATATGATAATTATGTTTCACTTTTTAGAAACTGTTCCAGTCATTGTGTATATAATTTTTTTTATTTATTTGAGAGGGGGTAGAGGGGAGAATATGGGCTTGCCAGGGCCTCTTGCCACTGCACAAGAACTCCAGATTCTTGGGACACTTTGTGAATCTGGCTTTACTTGGGTACCGAGGAATCAAACCTGGGATTTCAGGGTTTGCAAACAAGCACTTTTAACCACACTGCCAACTCTTCAGCCCTCTTTGCTGGACATTTTTAACTGTTAGATTTCAATCTAGTTTAAAACTAAAGCTTCACACTTTCAAATCTGATACCTGTCCCTTTATAGTCATCTTAGCCCCTGCCAGTCTTGACAGTTTTTTTTTTTTTGAGAGGGGGGCGTTGTGGGGTGGTTAAAGGCTTTTCCCAGGTCTAGTGACTATTTGAAGTTCCCATTTTTTTAGTGCTTCCTTCCAGATATTTTTGGTAGCAAGGTGGGCACAGGCAGCAGAGCTGACTGTGGTCATGGATCTGGTTGGGTTGGACTCTATTCTGTTATCTCTTCTAATTGAAAGACTCTTAGCACCCATCCCCTTTGCTGGACACAGACTGATCTGAAACTCATTCTGTAGCCCAGGCTGGCCTTGAACTCACAGTGATCCCCTTACCTCAGCATCCAGACTGCTGGGATTATAGGCACATACCTTGCCTTAGGCACAAAAATGATTTTTCAATATTTGACAATATTAAGACACTAAAATATGTTGTACTAATCACTGAACATGTTTTAATTTAAGATCAGTTTTTCTCTTATTTATTCTCTTATTTATTATTCTTGTTTGTGGCAGTCATTAGAAGAGATTAGCAGAATCAATTCCATTTTTAAGCACATGCTTAGTTCATCTTTATGAAGCTAAGTTCTTAATTAAGCATATTCTTTAGATATGACATAAATATGCTTGAATAACATGTTGTGTAGCTCACTGAGCTTTAAAAAAATCAGAGCAGATAAATAGATGCACATCTCCTACTTGCATCCCTCGTGGTCCACCTTGTGAATTTGTAAGGTAGATGCCAGGGAGAAAGGGGAGAACCTGTGCTCATGAGCTCCTGGATCTAGAAGTTTCTTCAATATGTCATAGTCCTGGCCTTGCTTGAAGCATGTACTGGCTATTTGGTAAATCCACAGAGGTCTAACTTACCTATGCTATTTAATATTCATAAGGTTCTCCATAGAAGATAAGAAACATAAAAAGTAAAATTCTAGTTAAGTTTTCAGACAGCATTTCAGGGCCAAATTTCTACATTTCTATTTTGAAATGTTTTCCTAGATGTATTCAAATGCCATGTTTTTTTCCTGTTTTTATGAATACATTTTATGTATCACTTCTGTTTCCTTTAAATAATAAATATAGTGGTACAGTAACCAAAGGAACTGGTTTAGAAGCCCAATTTTCACATTAATGGTGTGCGTCACCTTGTATTAGTTACTTCCTATAATTCCTCTGTTAAATGCAAAAGATGAAAACAGATGGCTTCAGAGTCCTTTAGCAATCCCAGCTTTCTACAAGTTTGCATAGTACCACCATTCTGCCCTTCTAAAAATAAATTTATCATGATTCTTCCCGTGAATCATACATTTAATTATTTCTCAGTCATTGTCTTTGTCTATAAAGCTTGCTCCTCAGTAATCACAGAGATATGGAAAAGCAACACTTATCTTTTCCTGATAGAAATGAGTGGAATTTCCAATTTCATCCTATACAAATTTCATAAATATGGTGAAAGCAATTTTAGACATTCACACTGATAGCGACGATACTGCTCATCCTTAATGACTATTGCTTAAACCTTCTTTAAAGTAGCATTGTATCATATGCAGTTGTGATAGAGACAAGGTTTACTGAACATTTTGTCTTCTTCTTTACCTGTAAATTTTGCTTTAGAATTATTTGCACATATGAACAGGGGCTGGAGAGATGGCTCTGCAGTTAAGGGTGATTGCTTGCAATCCCTCATGGCCCAGGTTTGATTCCCCGGTACCCACATAAAGCCAGATGGACAAAGTGGCACATGTATCTGGAGTTTGTTTGCAGTGGCAGGGGGCCTTAGCATGTCTATGCTTTCTTTTTCTCTCTTTATAAATAAAAAAGTATATATTTTTAAAAGTATGAACAATAACACTGCCGCTTCTGATGTCTTTTCCATTCAAAATTATGGGATGAGATACCATCATGAAATAGAAATCTTAGGTGGATATTGAAAACATGAAACTGTCATTTACTTCAAGATATTCCAGCAGTTAATTTGTTTTCAAAAGTTCTAGTTACTAGATATAAACTCAGGAGCTTCATCAGAAAGAGTGTCATGCATTCTTCATGAAATAAGACAAAGCTGGGCAGAGTGTGTCTGTCTTACTCCGCTCTGCCACTTGGTTTATGGATTCCTGTGGAATCTATTTCTGGCGGTTGAGGCCCTAGGAAGGAACCTAAGTGATTATGGCAAAGGTGCACTTTCAAGCTCCATTTCCATTGCCAGGTAATGACTAGAAGACAAAACCTGTGGGACTTGAGCACTTGCTGATGTGATGATGTTGGAAAGTAGATTTGGACCTGCATAGGAAGGAATGGAAGTGAAGAAGGACATCTGAAGTTGTCTTCTGGTTTCCATGTTCATGTGCATGTATGGGCATGCATACCCATGTGGACAACCCAAGAGGGATTCTCGTGAGCATTAAATGGGTATGCAAATGTGCGTGTAAGAGACTTGTCATGTATCTGCTTA
>PVHP010002385.1:24265-38250 GCA_004024765.1 Zapus hudsonius
AGAGGAGAGGAGAGGAGAGGAGAGGAGAGGAGAGGAGAGAAGAGGAGATTACTTCCAGGTCAGCCTGGGCTAGAATAAGATCCTCCTTTGAAAAGCAAACAAACATATCTGGCCTAACATACAATCTAACTCTTGATCTTAGGCTGGATACCTCTTCTTCCCATTAACCTAGAGAAGTTGGATAAGAGTTGAGATGATAGATCAGCTGGCACTTGGAAAATGGTGGGATGCGCCTTACATCCCTCATTGGAAACTATCCTAAGGGAAAGGCATGCCCAAGTCTAGTATGCCACAGGAATCCTTACCAGTGCCCAGCCACATTATAATGCAAAGCAAGTAGACTGCTTCATTGCTTCATGTCTTCTCCCAGCGTTAACCTGCTGTTAATTCAACTTTTTACTTTAGAAACACATTTGTTTTTTTGTCTTGTTTTTGCTTTTAAATAAGATAAAATGTTACCTGTGTTTTGTGTTATTAGCAAATAACTAGAAGACCTGGCAAAATTGAGTCTAAATTCATTAGGCCTAAATTATGTAGCTATTTTCATGTTCAACAATAATATCTCTTTCTAGTTGTGTATTTATTATTTGCACTTATCAAATTTATGATAATTTATATTTTCATTAACCTCCAGTCCTCATGATATCATTTATAAAGAAACTAAAACTTAGAGGGTGAATTTCTTATCCCAAATCATGTGGGTGTTTTGTGTGTGTGTGTATGTGCGTGCGCACGTGTGGCTTTCTGGCCCAATTAAGATTGAATACTTCTCAGTAGATCATCATTATAGCAATAAAAATAGTACTAGTTTAATAGTTTGAGATTTTTGACACTTGAAGTTACAATTTGTAAAGAAAAGGATGAATGGAATAATTCAAGCTCTTGTTAGAGGTATTAGATTTCACTTAGAGTTTAAAATGACCTTTGAAAATAATCCTGTTTTGGTTCATTATAGAATTCTATACTTCTATAAACTTTTATATTAAAGCCAGAAGAAGTTTCAAAACTAACTTTTAAAAAATACTTCCAAAGACAAATAATATTATAAACTAAAGAAACTAAATTAAACTGCCCAATAGATATATGGTGCTGGTCCCAATGTAAGCTACATATATTGTTTTTTTTTCAGGATCCTAATGAAAAAGAATAAAAGAAATAGGTAAAAGGTAGTTGTACTAATGCACAATCATTGCCTAACAATGGAGATGCATTCTGAGAAGGTGTTGTTGGGTGATTTTGTCTCTGTGCAAACGTCATAGAAACTACCTGAGTTCAGATGCCCAGCAAGCACATAACTGCTCAATGGGCATGGTGGCCCTCCTGAAATCCCAGTGCCTGGGAAGTAGAGCAAGCCAGCTAGTTAGGCTAGCCTAATGGGCTTGAGTGAGAGCTCCTTCCTCAATAAATAAACGTGCAGCAAGGGAATGACATCTGGCCTTTATCTATGTACACCCACATGCAAGCACACCCATGCAAATGTGTGCCTGCATCCATACACATTCACACGCATGCAAAATACACACACTCACAGCATCCATTTATTTATTTCATGGTGCTGGGGATGGAAGCCAGCCTATTGCATATTCTAGGCAAGTGCTCCATTACTGAGGCAAACCCCTATCCACAGCTATTCCACTTCCTCCTGACTACATGCCAAATAATATGTTAGACACTGGGACTAAAATTGAGAATAAGCTGTTGTTCCAGCCTCAGACAGACAGTATTTTATTTGGGAACATAACTAATAAATAACAATATAAATATATAGTTAGTCAATCATGTTAAGCCCTGTAGAAAGAAAACCAGCGTTCTAAAATAGGTAACTAGGAAATGTGATTTTAGATTCCCTCTAGTGAGAGAGGTCCAGGATTAAGATGGAGAAAACAGATTTAAAGGCCTTGGGGTGGAAAAGAACTGTGTGGGGTACAGACACAGAAAGGGGATGAGTGTGAATAAAGCATACTCACTGTGCTCACAGGGACAGCAAAGAGTTTTTAATAACTTCAGGCAGAGGTTAGCTGACTCCGACCCTTATATTCCCAACATATAGTTGGGAAGAGGTTTTGAAGCATTTAAGAGTGACATGATCCAGTTAATGTCAAAATACCTCATTGTGACTACTGTGTATAGAGCGGGTTTCAGGTAAGCCTGAACTAAAGTCCTAGTTAGGGCTGCACTCTTTTTTTTTTTTTTCTAGTTAGACAAAAGACCTGGAGTCACCTATCAAAGAAAAATATCTAGAATTTAAGGCCCATTTAAATTCTACCCTAGAGCAAGTTTGGTATCCAAGTGCCTTTGAGAAATCATTTGCTTCCTTATGAGGCTGTAAGCCACAGGCGATGTCAAATCACACATGTATTTTCTGAGGTATTCACTCCTTCATACCGTGGTTTCCTCCCCAAGCTTTGCATGCAAAGCACAGGAGGCATGCTCAGCTTCCTCAGCTGCATTAGTGGAGTAACTCCCAGGGAAGTTTTCTATCAAACACTCCCCAGGTAATGGATTCAACTTGATATGTGCCTTGAAAAAAACCATTTTAGCTTTGCATTCTAGTCATTTTTTACTAATAGAATGTCAGATATGTATACTCAATTCAGACTTTCTTCCATAGTGAGTTCATTGGTAATTGATGGATAAAATTTGCATATGCTCTTAGCTTTCAATGCATAAAAGAATATACTAATTTTGCTGAAATCTTGAAGGAATAGTATGGCATGTTGAGCATATTTTTTTTTATTCATTTCTGATTAATTCTTCTCAATATTCTAAGGAGCCTTTCATTTTCTTTCTTTATGTAATTTTCCAGGCTATATTTTTGGTTTATTGTATTGTCTTCTGTTTTTCAACCGAAATGTAACTACTATGGGAGTGAAATTATGTTTGCCTGTGGAAGGCTGCATCTGATCTAGGAAGCCGTAGTTCTTTGAGCAAATGTGCTCAATAAATATTTGTTTAATGAATGAATAGGAGGGCTCAGTTGGTAAAGTGTTGTTGCACAAACATAAGGATCTGGGTTTGGGTCCCCAGCACCCACAGAGAAGCTTGCTATGGAGGTGTGTCTATAATCCCATGACTGAGCATTGCTGGGTAGCTAGTTTACCTGAGTCAGTGAGCTCCATGTTTAGTGAGAGACTCTGTCTCAACAAAACAAATGGATAGCAATTGAGGAAGACACCCATGGCTGTTCTTTGGTCTTTACATGCATGCACATATACATGCATGTGTTCCTGTAAACACATGTTCCCACATGCATATAAACACACACTGCATATATACACACAAAAAAATAGGAAAAAAAGATAAGTAAATGTATATTTGAAAATCAGCCTTACTATTTTTTTTTCTAGGTAGGGTCTTGCTCTAGCCCAGGCTGACCTGGAATTCACTCTGTAGTGATCCTCCTACCTCTGCCTCCAGAGTTCTGGGATTAAAGGCATGCGCCACCACACCTGGCCAGCCTTACTATTCTTAATGTATCAAAATACATCAGTAGCATGAGATTTGGGTCATACATGAAGAAAAAGTGCTTAATTCACTTTATCTCAACCTCAGCCCCACTAACACTAAGGGCTGATCAATACTGAGTGTTCATATGTGCTACGTACTGAAGGGCATCTCTTTACTGTGTGTGTGTTCTGTACATTGTAGGGCACCTCTCCTGTGTCCTGTAATGTATCTCTGGCCTCTACACACAATGATGCTGTAGCAGACATTGTATTGTGATATGCAAAAAATTATCTAGATATTACTAGACCAGGTGAGAACCACTATATGAAGGAATTTGCTTTAGCATTTGCAAACTAACAGTGCCAAGAGTACATATGTGTGTACCATTGAATACTGAATTTTGCTATTTTCTATGGGAAAACATTCCAATATGATTAATTAATAGAAATAGGTTATATTGTGTGTAACCAAGAATGGGTACAACCAAAAAGGATACTTTTTTTTTTCTTTGTAACCATTTGTCCAGTTGAAAAGCTATTTTGAGGGTTCACAGGTCTTCTAAGCTGTTAAATCATAGACAATAACCACAAATATTGTAGATAATCTTTTAGTAAAAATCTCATGCCTGCCAACACAATATTAGTCATGGCTGTCAACACATATTAGGGTCATAATCTCCTATCTCAAAATGAGGACCTAGAACATCCATAGGAAAAAAATTGATCCAACAATAGTCATGAAAGGGAATAATTACTTGCATAGGAGAGAGAAGTGCTGAGTAAAACCCATAAAAGTGCAAGGTTTTTTTTTTTAAGAATCTTAAAGTTAGCTAGTCTTTTTGTGTGATGCAGTTTTTTATGGTATCTTTGCATGACAATTTCCAGACTTTTGTGCCTTATTTATCTAAGTAAACCATGTTGGTGATAGAGGTCTGCATAGAACATAAAGCAGGAAGTAGCATTTGAAGGGACAATACCTCACGTCTCACATAATTTCCTGGGAATGATATGATCATAAAGAAAGTGGCCATCCAAGCTGTGGGTAATGAGGCCCAGCCTTTCTGAAGACAAGGCAAAGATGGAAGGGGATGTTTCGGTGGCAGTTGAGAGGGTGACTTCAATGATCGCATGATTGATCACACCTCCACTCACTATTTTGTTTACCCAGACAGTGGCTAAGTGAACGAATCAATAAAACATAAACTTCTAATGGGATGATCACTGGTGCTTAAATGACCCATTTTTTTCACCCAAAAAATGGGATGATTTTGCTATATCCCATGACTCAGACATCAGAACTCCATCTTCTTAACTCAGAAACATTATATATTAACATATATTCAATTTTATTAATATAATTCTAAATGTAGAAATTTAGAATACAAACAGACTAGCAAGGCACAGCTAAGTCTGAAATTAGGTAATGGGGTTTTTAAATGATTTTTATTTATTTGCAAGCAGAGTGAGAAAGAAGACAGACAGAATGGGCACACTATGGCCTCTAAATACTGCAAATGAACTCCAAATGCATGCTCCACTGTGCATATGGCTTTATGTGGGTACTGTGGAATCAAACTTGGGTCATTAGGCTTTGCAGGCAAGTGTCTTAGCTGCTAAGCCATCTCTCCAGCTCAGGTACTGGATTTTCTAAGGCTAAATTTTTAGTGATTTTAATTTAGCACAGAATTGGGGAATCAAACAGTGTTCTTTTTGCCACGACAAGTTTGGGATGCCTTTTTCTGGTTTCTTCCATTCTTGGTTTCCTCTATTTTTTGGTCCTATTCTGCTGGGTTCTAGAGAAGTATCTTGAAATGTACATTTTGAGATGTCCCTGGGAAAGCTGTCTTTGATGAATTATCACCAGATTTCTGTAGCAAGTTTCTCTGTCTTGATGTCTGGCATTCTAGGGGTTGACTTCAGTGACACTCATGAGGGGAGGTGTTGCTTTATTAAATGTAGGGCCCATTTATATTCCAATTTTTGACATTATAAGGAAATATGCTGCTTAATCTTTTGAATTCTGTTGTCAGATGAGACTAAATACAAACTGTAACTTAACTAACAGCTTTTTCATTCTATTAATTGGAGGATAAAGATCTATGTTATAAGTTGTCTTTGATAAAAGTCAACTATTTAGAACACGGGATGTTTAAGAGCATCCATTTGAGTAATCTGTGTATTCATCTGTGTTGAAACTGATCTTTGGGCTCCTACCAGCCGTGATTCATCATCTTTCCTAGTCACCTTTCCGTATATTAACTTCATCCTCTTGTTGTGTTTAGGCGTACATTTTTTATTATGATTCTTCAAAGCATCTGACACTTATAAAGATAATTTAAGTATCAACTATCTTTATTTTGGATGCATGTATTTTGCATGCTTCTGAGTAAGTCACAGGAAGCCAACTGAAGTGTCTAAGATCACGAGAATGTTGTGTGGGTCTTTGCACTTCATGACTGATGGTGAAGCTCAAACCAAGCAGTTATCATGTCTGTAACATGGGTGACATATTAGAAAACATGGTGTAGGTAAAAGAAAGAAGGAGAATATTTATGCTTTCATTTTTTCAATATTTAAATTTGAATTTCTTTGTATATTTCTGGCACTGTGGAAGGTAGAGGTTTATGTTTTTGAGAGTACCATAATGGTTCATTAATATGTATGTATGGGTCCCAAAATTTGTCATCAAAGACAGATGTAAATAAATGCATATCAAATAGTAGCCAAGCTAGGAAAGAGGGTGTTTTGGAATGTCAGAGCTCTGATCAGAGGAATATGACCTATGGGAAATGCAGGATGTGTTCATTGAGAAAAAGGTATTTGAGTGTGAATGGTTAGTGAATAGGATATGAACTTAAGATGAGGTGGCAGGGAATAGTGGGAGTGTTTATGGTAGAAACGTCACACTGAGAGAACTGTATGTGAGAAGTCCTTTTGAAAAGGTTACTAAACTTAGTCAAGAATTTCAGGAGCTGGGTGAAGAACACAATAGTGTGAGATAATGTTGGATAAGTCAGCACCAGTATTCTGTGTAAAATAATGATAATGGTGCCCTTTGTTTTTATACCAAAAGAAGACAGAAAGCTCCATGACCGAGAGGATTCTCATGTGTGAGAGTTCACACCATCTGCAGGAGAAGGGCCTATAAAAAGGCTAGGTATGAGGAGACTCAGGGTGATTACAGAGGCCTGGAAATGCAAAAGTAAACTAAATCAAAGAGATGGCAGCCGAGACGAAAAGACAAGGCCCCGAACAAAAGTCACAGTACTTGGGGATGAGATGACTGAGGACTGAAACAGTAGTTTATGTGACCAGATGACGCATGGTCCGGTCCATCCTAAGAACTGTAACACTATAGGAGGACCTGTTTTTGTTTTGCGAAGTAAGGTCACTAGAGGGCAATGGACTCAGCTCTGAATCATTGAAATATCCACATAAGGTTATTATTGGTCCAGTTAAATTTTCATAGTTACCATCATAGCTTATTAATGACTAAGCTGCTGTTGGTAATACACTGAGCAAAATGGATACTCTTATCATTCACTCTAATATGTATTTGTCATGTACCTTTGCAAGTCCTGTTAAGGTGAGAGATTAAATATTGTGTCCACTGGTCAGGATGCAAACTTCAGGACAAGATGTTGTTCTAGACTACAAAAGCTGATGATGTCAGTACTGGACAGGGCCTTGAGATTTCCTGTTTTCCAGCAGCAGACGCGAATGACTCATTAGGCTTGAATGAGATGCTTTGAACCAAGTGACAACAGTGACACTCCCTCTGAATGTGATACTGGGAATGGCCTCCTTGGCTGGTTGCCTGTCCTCCCTGTCACAGACAACCTCAGCTGTGCAGTACTTGGAAGAAAACTGTGCTTATACCTTTTGGAAAAAGCAATCCAGATGAGAAAATTCACTAATGAATTTTTCATAGTCAGTAAGTAAGTATGTGAAAAATTGGTTTATTAAGTTCAAGTAAACTTGCATGACTGAAATCAACCATAATAGTCAGAAATAGGGGACTTGATGAGATAAATTTTACTTATGTAGATAAGTTCTACTGAAGTGCCCAGTAGCTATTTAAATGTTCTTGCATATACATAGTGAATACATAGTGAAAAGTATTGATGGTATTTTAGTTAAAAATAATGAGCATACTCTTACCTTAAAATTTTTAATTTTGTTTAGGTATATAGCCGTGAGCATATACACACATACAAAGAACAAAAGTTGAAAGTATTCACCCTAAAGGTTTATCAGCTCTTATTTGTATTAGTATATAGCTGACTTTCATCAATACATTTCATATTTAAATATTGCCATGTTTTATGTAATGACTACATATTATTGTCAAAAATGAAGTTACACAATTATTCTTCAATCACACTATTTTGGCATAGTTTGTGGTAATGTATTAGACAGTTTTATCTAATTTGATCCTCAGTGTACCTCACAGCCGTAAAGTTTCTACATCCTTAGACCTAACAATTCCACAAAAGGGGTTTTTATAGAAGGAAACAGAAATCATCCAAACATTTACTTACATATTAAATAATTCATAAAATTTTATGAATAAATAATATGGACAATATAAATTTCCACAAATATGGGAAGTGGTAAATTAATTACTCTTTATTTATGCAGGCACTGTATAGTCATTTAATCATATCTTGTAAGAATGTTCAATGAAATGGGCAGTGTTTAGGAGTAGCTGTGAATTTTGAAAACAGCAGAGAGTAAACAGTGTGTACACTAGAATCTCAGTGTTTTAATACCCATCATATCTATCTGAATAGGGGAAGTGGGTACTGTGCAAAGACACATTTACAGTCCTATGACTTCTGCTCAGTGAGATTATACCAGGAAATCTTTTTTGTTCCATGTGCCTTTCTAAATTTCTATGGTGTCAAAGCATGCACCAAGCTCTGCACAACAAAAATCTATCCCTTTCTTTCTCTCTGAAAAGGTCAGAGGGGAGGAGAGGTTGTGGAGGAGTGCGTAGTAATCAAACTGTTTATGGGATTGCAATAGATTCCTTCAAGAATTTCACATTTTTTTTGCAGAAGCTGACCTTTTCTAATTCTCTTTGGAACCTCCACAGAAGCTGTTTGTGCCTCGTCCCCTCCCACTGAAGTGCTTTCAAAGATGTTTAGACACTCAGAGAATAATAACATTCATGTGATGGAAAATCTCCTGTCACCCAGATTTCAGTGCAGCAACATTCACTGAGTCCCCACTATGTGGTAAACACCTTAGGAAATATTTCCACTGTCTAGGTGCCTGACCTCAAATGGGCTGATAGAATTTCTAATAGGAGAATAGAATAATTTTTGTTGTTTTTGAGAAGGATCTCAAGTAGCTCAGGATGGTCTCCAACTTGCTATGTAGCTGAGGATGGATGACCTTGAACTTTTAATCCTTCTGCCTCTACACCCTAAATGCTAAGATTATAAGCCTGTGCCAGCACATCCAGCAAAGATGAAAATTTCTAAACTAGAGTTAGAGTTTAGAATCTACCAGCAGTTAAATTATAACTTGAACAAGTTTGAGTCCTTATTCATCCAATTTATATTAAGTACAAATTACCTGTGGTCATCATCATGAGCCTGGAGTGCAGACCAGTGAATAAAAAAACCAAACAACATATATTTTTTCAATGTAGGGTCTTGCTGTAAGCTCACGCTGATCTGGAAATCACTATATAGTCATGTAGTCTCAGAGTGACCTCAAACTCATGGTGATCCTCCTACCTCTGCCTCCTGACTGCTTTTGAGCATACTTTAAGACAGCGTGCGTTTTGTTTATTTTCCAATGCAAGAGAATGTGTTAATAACAAAGGGTCTTAAATAAAAGACTTTGAAGAGTTCTAAGTTCTCATTTCAGCTTTGCCATAGACCATGAGGGGCATACATGCATGAGCACCAGGCTGCAAAGCTTACGACTGGCCCACAGACAGCCTCAGTCTCTTGCCTTTTCATATGCTATCTTGCTGGAGCCCCATCAACATCTGGGGATAAAGGGCTGAGCCAGGAGGAAGTCCAACTGGTGTGGTAAAGCCTTAGCACCTGGAACAAGTGAAGAAGCACCAAATAAAGTTTGTCCCAGAGTGGCTGCATTACATGTGAATATTAAAACACCCTCAGAATAATATTTGGAAGCTAAGAAGATAAGAAATGAACCAAGTTTATTGTTGATGTGGGAAAGAGGTACAGGAATAATTTCTTGGTGGCATTTTATGATCTGATATTAGGAAACTGCTAGATGGTGTCTTTTTTTCATCTTGCTACCAGAACTTAGCCTGTATGGAAAAACTGTGGTGAAGAAAAGGAACTTAAAGGGGCCTTGCTACAGACCAGGCAGCTCTCTAGAAGGAATATTGTTATCTATCTCTCTCAGTTCTATTTAGACAGATTGGAAATTGCCTGACCTTTCTGTTTTAATCATGTCTTTTCCATTTCCAAAGGGGGAATGCCCTCTAACAGAGGGATGTGAACTGAGGTTTCCTCTTACCAAAGGTAAATTGCTCTCAGCTTCATATAGTATATCTTAATTGATATTGCTCAAAAATGCTTTTAAGTAGTAATCTATTAATGTAATCAAAGCTGAGGCTTTCCTTGATTATAGTTACTACAGCATTAAGAGTTGGACTCTATAGCCAAAGTGCTTAGATCTGAACCCTGGCTCTCCGCTTCAACCTTCAACTTAGTCTTAAACCTTCTGTTGCTCAGATTCCCCACTCCTAAGTAAGAATGAAAACATTGGCCCAAACAAAACCTTTGAGGAAGTGGTTAGGTGAGCAAGATACCTATCTCCACAGCAAGTCAGGTAACTTGTGAAAGGACAATGGAGACAGATACCGAGGATACTCAACACAGTCCAAAGCAGAACCCCAGAGACTCTTAAGATCTCAACAGTAAAACAGACTTAAAACTCACCCGCCATAACTCAGGGAACTTTGCGGAAGAGGGGGTGGAAAGATTGTAAGAGCCATGGTGGGGGAGAATATCCAGAGATATTGCTCCCTCTTAACAACAGCAAAAACAACAACAGCAACACATACACACACAAAAAAAAACTGGCTACTGCTATACAATTCATAACCCACCATCCAATGGACTGGTCCAACAATCCCACTGAGGAGGTCCCTTAGCAGATTGGGGACAGGGAGGAGGGAAATGGGGATACCATCACAAGACTTGCTTATACAATGTATCTAATAACAATACAATTTTTTTTAAATACAGCAAAGAATTGATGCAATGGTGATTGCATATAGAAAATACTTACAGTAATGGCTTGATAATGATTCAAATTGCATGAGTCCAGATCCTGATAGGAGAACTTTACATAATTATTTCTATCATTAAAATAAGCTGAACAATAAAAACAGTATTGGCTACCGCTGTCAATTGAAATATTTCTTCAGTTAGAAACAAGTTAACATCATTGCTAGGGGACAGTGCTGCTCCTTCTGTCTGCTCTGGTCACTATGCCCCATGTACATTGTCTCGTCCAACTGATTCTCTTGTATGAGATCCGTACTGCACTGGGGTTGGAGTGTTTCTGTTTCAGGATTGAGTTTTTGTTACTCCTGCAAATGCTCAGAGTTCATTGTTAGCTATCACCAAAGGCAACTTTATTCTCCTTTAACATGCTCTGAAATTTTTATTTTAAAATTTTACTTTAGCCCGAGAATTTTTTGATTCCCTCCCTCCCTCCTATCTCTCTCTCACTCTTTCTTTCTTTCTTTCTTTCTTTCTTTCTTTCTTTCTTTCTTTCTTTCTTTCTTTCTTTCTTTCTTTCTTTCTCTTTATCTGTCTTTCACTCTTTCTCTACCTCTTTCTCTCTCTTTCATCTTTTTCTTCCTTTTTTCCTTTCCTTCCCTTCTTCCCTATTTCTTTCTGACAAGGTCTTATATATCCCAGGCTGGCCTGGAACTAATTATGTAGTGATGAACTTGGACTTCTGATCCTCCTGTCTCTACCTTCAGAGTCCTTTCTTAGCATGCAAGAAGCCCTGGGCTTGATTCCCGGCACTGCAACACCAAAGAAATTGGGTCTGGTATTTAAAAAACAAAACAAAACAAACAAAAAAACCTTTATGTTTCCTTTCACATGTACCAGGAGTCATTTACTGTCTTGTTCACTATCTTCCTAGAACTTTCCACAATGGTGCTTTCTTATGGTGCTTGTGTTTTCTCTTAGAGAGTGAAGCTGCAAAATGGCTGAAAACATGATTTTTTGGCCTGGATTTGCCTAGGGTCTGGCTGTATCGCTGTATGAATAGGACATAAATAGAAAAGGTTATGACATAATAAATGTAAAACTTGGAGAAAAAATCAGATTAGAAAGATTCACCTGAAATAATTGTGTGGATAAATATGCATGTGTCATATTTACCTAGTGTTGGATAAATGACAGGCCCCCACATAATAATAAATAATGGATTTGTATGCATGGATCTCCTGATAATTCCATTGAAAGAAAAATAATAGCTCTAGAACTGTCTGCATTTGGGTGATTTTATAAAATTTTAGTCACTATAATTTTTTTCTTTCAAAAATATCTATATTTTGGTACTATAGAAATCAGTAGTTCATCTCCTGCACTATTTGCTAGGAGAACCCTTCTTCCTACCTTACCCTGCATCTGTGGCCTAACCTTGCCCTCCCAGAGTGCCTCCTTGTAAAACAATTCAGTTACCTGAGCCTTCCTTAGGAAAATGGGGTACTTATAAGAAAGTAAGATAATCTTTCCAGGTGAGAAAACACCCCATGAAAATATGCACTGCCGGCTTGTTACAACTTGATGGGATCAACAGGAAAAATGAGAGCAGAGCTTCTGTGTTTTCCAACCCTTGCCTTCCTTCTGTCTGTGGGACTCACATCTCTCTCTCTTCATTCATGTATTTAATAATAACCCCTCCTTGACCTGTGCTTTGCTTCAGGTTTGGTTTTAGCACCAGTGGGTGTGTTGTAACTCAGGGCATGCCCTGGCAAAGAATCCTTTAAGAGAAACAACTCGTGAAAATCATTAGGGTTATCTTTCTTTTTAGTAGCTCGCCAGGCAAGTATGTGGCACATTGGGTTCTCTTTCATTATTTATAGATACCTTTAAGATCAATGTCCTTTAACATGGTCCAAACAGAAACATGTATCATTTCTATTTAAATGTAATTTATTATTATTTTCACGTATAAATAACTGGTCTGATACTCTGTAGTGAAGCATTTGAGTTTTGTTTCTTTCTACATAAAATTGTTTTTTGTTATAATTGTAAAATATTCCAAAATTGAATAGAATGAACTAACCTAAAACATAACCATGTTCCTGTTGCCTGCATTGAATAGAATTAATATCTTGCCATACTTTAAAAATATCTTTATTATCAATAATTAGATATGTCATATGAGCAAATCTTGTGATGGTACCCCCATTTCCCTCCTCTCTGTCCCCAAACCACTGGGGGCCCTCCTCGGTGGGATACTGGATCAGTCCATTGCCATACTCTTTGAGAGAACATTTTTTTTTGGTAAGTGAATAAAATGCTACAGACACATGCAAGTGCCTCATCCTCTCCCGTTCTTTTCAGGCTGTGTTAACAACTGTCCTAGAGCTCATATTTCGATGTCCATGTTTGCTTCTGCATGTCTGAAATCTGTATCTATAAACAACACACACTTTCTAGATTTTGAAAGTTTACATCATATCATCATGATTTATAAGTCCTTTTGTAGTCTCCTCACTCAAAACACATTTTTAACTTTTTCACATTGATGTATTTAGGTCTAGCTCATTCATATAATTGCTATTTACTATCTCACTGAATGATATCAGACCTGCTTTGCAAGCATATTTATTAAATGCTTCATTGTATGATATATATTTTTTCATCTACATGTGGCTTGATTTTTGCCTCTATATTATGCCTTAATTTTATGATATTTTCATGAGAAACACTTTGATTCTTCAGCTTTATAAGCCCAATATTTCTGGGCTTATGAAATGCTTCTCAGTTCTCTTCACAGTTTGTGGCTGAGATTGTCTGTTTATTAAAAAATGCTCCTAGCAAAATCCTACTCTTTTAATGGAAGCCTGCTTGCCTAAGTGCATGAGTTCATTAAGTAGATTCTGTGTCTCTATGAATCCCAGACTTTTCTTACCAAATATTTTACTGCTACATAAAATGGCTCCCTGTTTCTCCAGCAATTTCAGGGACACTGATCACCTGATCTTAAGGCCAATGCTCTGTATATCAGGGTTTTGTTATGGTAGGACCTTTATTGTTAATAGCAGTTTTGAAAATAACTTCTCTACTGTTGCAATCATATGCACAGAAAGCCATGGCAACACTTGGTGTCTTAGAACGGTCTTCAATCAGTTATGATTTCCATTGGATTTCCACAGTTGGAGATGGGCTGAGTTTGGCTGATCTAGGCTGCACTTGTTGTGTTTGGTGAAGATGCAAGTTGAGTCCAATTCTCTCCACTTGTCTTCTCTCTCTCAGACTGTGAGCTATATAGTGCTTTATATTTTTCGAGGTA
>PVHP010002385.1:38350-91261 GCA_004024765.1 Zapus hudsonius
GAGAGAGAGAGAGAGAGAGAGAGAGAGAGAGAGAGAGAGAGAGAGAGAGAGAGAGAGAGAATGGGTATGCCAGGACCTCTAGCTACTGCAAATGAACTAGATGCATGCACTACTTTGTGCATTTCATTTATCTGGATTTATATGGGTAATGGGGAAATGAAGCCACTAGGCTTCATAGGGAAGTGCCTTAACCATTGAGCAGTCTCCAGCCTGCTTTGTGTTTTTGGAGCTTGGCTTGGTGCCTGTAATTCCTACATTTGGGAGGTAGAGATAGGAGAATTAAAAATTCAAGGTCATCCTCAACTACATATCAAGTTCGAGGACAGTCTGCCTGGATTACATAAGATCTTGCCACAAAAAATGTATTTTTTTAAATAGTGATCACATAATCTAAGAGAGATAAATCAACATTACAAGCTCATCTCAAGCCTTTGAATCATGTCTACTAACATCCTGATGGGCAAAGCCTAATGTGGAAGAACAGGACAGTGAAGCCACTATTTCCTTGCAGAGGGCACCATCACAAAATTTGCTCATACAATATATATTGTATATATACAATATATAAATAATATATATAAAGAATTAATTTAAAAAAGAAAAACCATCTAATAGCCCATGAGAAGTACATCTTGTTTTTATTGATAATTCTCTTTGTGCTCGACACTGAAATAGATGCAGTATGTCACTCACACAGCTCCACGGTGAAGGATACAGATCTACGTCACAAATAAAGACAACTAAGTGACAGAAGAATCGAATGATTAATAACATTAATTAATTGTAATTTTAAATGTAAATCTTAGCCATATATGGGTAATTTTTAAGCAAATAGTAGTGCTGCTCAGTATGAGTTTCTTGCATCCTTTCAAATAAGTTATCTTCACTGCTTTTCTTGAGAGAAACCAAGAAGATAAGCATCATTATCCATTTGGGACAAAAGAAAATGAAGACAGAAAAGACAAATAGGTGAGGTTATTTGAATAAGATGTCTGGGTTTTTAATTTCTTCTTATATTGTTAAGCATCAGCCCTTTTCTTTGGAAAACTTCAGCAGCAAAATTATCATCAGAGTATATTGATGAAGGAGGTGAATTAGAAGATAATGAAATTCGTTATTACTGTTCATAAAACAGACTGAGAAGAAAGAGAAATTAATCTAAAGTCTCCAGGTTTTTTTTTCTGTTTTTTTTTCACTAAAGTATTGGTAGATAAGGGGATGTCATCTTACTTCTTCTGAATAGTTGTTTGACTTTGGACAATTTGGGGGGAATTAGTTTCTTTATCTGTAAAATGAGAAAGAGAATACCTACATCCTGTAGGTATGAGACCCTCACTGTAATAAATGCTTATAAATACTAATGCTTATAAGGGAAGATGTCATGGGTGATGTCTAGTGAAATTATCTTGAATTTATATCTTTCATAAAGAAAATAATAGGTTTTCTTATACAATGGCTACCTTAAGCTTTAAGTTGGCTGACTCTGAAAAGCTTTGTTTATAGACTACTTGAAGTCCTAAGAGATGCTATCAGAAAAAGGTATCTGGTTAAGTTGAATCTAGGTGAATCTGAGAAATCAACCCAAGGGTTTTATCCATCATAAGTGATATTAAGTTGGAATCTGTGCATAAATTACATGGATTCTGGAAATCTTCACTCATTTATTAAGAATTGAGCCACTGTATATTAAGGCCATAGTCCTATAGTGAATTCAGAGATTAATGTGTGGTTCCTTTACTCAAGGGATTGTTATCTGATAAGTGAAATAAAAATGAAGCAACTGTTAAAGAGAAGAGGAGGCCACATGTAATGTCTCATCAAAGAATTACTGACAAAATTTAGTGGTTTCAAAGAGTGTGGTGAAACCAGAGTGGTGGTGAATGCCTTTAATCCCAAAATTTGGGAAGCTGAGGTAAAAGGATTACTATGAGTTTGAGGCCAGCCTGGGCTACAGAGTGATTTATAAGTAAGTCAGCCTGGGCTAGAGTTAGACCCTACCTTCAAACGAACAAAAAACCAAATAAATAAAAGACAAGAAACTAAGCATGAGGTAACTCCAGATATTTTGATCACAAGATTTCTAAAGGGATAATTATAGAGTTTTGCTAGGGAAAGTAATGACTAAATGAAAAAAAAATTCATGTGGTTTAGATCTTAAATGAGCCCTCAAATCCCATATGCTAATGGTTTGGTCGCCCACCCTTGATACTTGTGGGAGGTGGTTGAACCTTCAGAAAGTAGGGCCTCAGTGAGAGGAAATGGGATAACTGGGAAATGGATATGGATTGCTTTGGTCCCTCTCCCTTTATTCCTGGCTTCTTGGAGATGAGTGCCTCTGTTCTGTGACATGCACACCAGTATTACACCCTGCTGTTATAGGCCCAAAGCCTATAACAACTTGATAGGATCTTGTGAGCTAGGAGAAGGGCCTCTAGGCATATTGATGAGGGATTTTCTAGAATTGGTTAACTGAGGTGCAACAACCCACTCTAAATATAGAGGCCAAGTTGTGTTCACAAAAATTAGCCTTACTGCAATTTACCCATGTTCAGAGAACTTGAATGAGGCTGAGGCTGAATTCAAAAGTAATGGATGACATTGTTTGGCAGGAGAAATACCAAGTAGGATAGCATCTTAACTATGCCAAGCAGGCTTCTCACTGCTCTTACCCACCTCTAGAGTGAGTGAGCAACAGACAAAACTAAAAGATATAAAACTGTGCTGTTTGGCAGCAAAGGGTGGCATTTAAAATTGCAGTCCAGACTAGATATGCCTGTCTCTGCCACCCCTGCACCCTGGGATATAGGTATACACTGCATTTTTTTAAAAATATAGGTATAAGAGATTAAATTTATCAGTTCCACATGCTTACAGGGCAAGCACTTTACCAACTGAGCCAGCTTGCCAGCCCCCTAATTCAGTTTGATCAATTCTAGCAATTCTATTATATTGCTTCCAGAACAGTTCTAATTTTATTAGGGCAAACCAGTTTGGGTCATTCAGAGACAGAAGCATGTGAACCGGCTCCCACATTAGGCACCAACCGCAGAGTGACTTATCCACATTGATCTTCATGATATAATATCCTAGCCTGGATTTTCAATCCCCAGAAAGCACTTAAATATTACATTAACTCTTTTCATAACATTGTATATTAGAAAATTAATCATCCAACAATCCTGTCACTATTAAAAATTGCTTATAGATCCTGTGATTAAACTAAGCTATCAAAGTCATGTAGATATTTATTATTCCATTGTTTTTCTTCCCCAAAACAAAGTCACATGCTTTTTGGAACTGTAACTTGAATTGTTTGCTTGAGCTTATCTTGAGATATGTTATGAGAATACGCCCCGTGAAAATTAGTGTGTCATTTATTTAGTATGAAGATGTTGGACATCATATTATACGTTTTTTCAAAGATCACCCATGGAAGAAATTTCTCTTCATTTTTATTATTTTAAGAGAAGGAATTTTTCTTTTCTATCTGGTGAATTTTTGCTAGTATTTCCTAGGCATTTCTTCCTTGATTTGGGTTGAGCGTTAGAACATCATGCCATGCCATTTGTATGATTGCCTCCTTGCAATCCAGTTTGTTTTCCTCCCTTTATCCTTCATTTCACCTCGGTTTTATGACTTTTATTTTACTTTGCCATATTGTTTATCTCAAAACCATATCTTAGTTTAAAAACTTCTTGAAACAAAGATAAAATTCATTAATGTTATGCATGATTTTCTGGAGGAAGTGATAAGACTTCTTTATTCAGCGAGGATGAGTGCAATGAAGCTTTCAGCTAACTTGAGCAGAATAAACAAACCTCTCCAGAGTATTGTTTGTAAGGGTTGCCTGCTTCGTGTGTTGTAGCTAGCAGAATCTTTTCCGAGTTCTCAGTTGATTCGAGAAATGTTTCTGGGTTATTGTCTTTCAAATTTCTAGAATTTTTTAGCGAAGGTGATGCACACTAGGCTATGCATATGTCAGTAAACTACCACTTACTCCATACCCTGAGGGTCTGGGATGGTATTTTTTTGTAACAAGAATATTAACTAAAAAATATAAATGAATGCTGTAGAATTAACTATGTTACAGTTGTGAAGTATTGAACAGATATAAACCCATAGAAAGCAGGACAGTCACAAAGCCTCTAGCATTAATTACTAATCCTCCCCACAGAGGAATTAGTGAAAATGCTAGCTTAGGAAACCCCCATGTTAATCAGTCAAAAATTTATTTATCTATTTGTTTGGTTGGTTTTAGAGACAGAGTCTCATTGATTAGGCTGGAATTCACTATGCATCACAAGCTGGCCTTGAATTTGGGACAGTCCCCCTGTCTCAGCTTTCCAAGTGCTGAGATTATAAACATGAGCCACCATGTCCAGCTGTTTGTAAATCTTATAAAGAGTGGTGGTGGTTCATTCCACAAAAATACATGATCCTTGAGAGTGTTGTTTATATTATCTATCCTAGGAAAAATAATTACCAATTACCTGTGTATTTCAAGACAGGCTCTCAGGTTGGACTGACAAAGCCTGCTTAGTTTTGTGTCTTTGTAATTCTCTGATGCTGGAAAGGTGCATTATTTTAATTTTGTGCCTCAAAACAGATTCTGATCTTGGAGAATTATAGTTTTAATAAGCATGAACTACTATATTTATAGCAGAAGAAACCTTTACATCTTTTCTGCCTCATTGGTTTTTTTCATCCCACTTTTCAGCCTAAACACCAAAGGCATGAAACTGTAATCCAGCTGCCAAGAACAGATTTATAATAAAGGCTTTAGAATTACCTTGTCCATAGCCTCCTAGAATTTCCAGGTTGATAACATTGCAACCAGAGTGGCCGACAAGCTGTTAAGTAAAGCTTAGACTGTATACTTCAGAAGAAAATTGTAAGTTCCAGATTTACTGAGTTGTTTTGTTTTTGCAATGCCTGACTTTTGAGAGAAAACATTATGAACTTATGCTAATGTTTTATTATGAATCTACCTATTGTTTATGTAGCTGCTGAGAGCTAAGTGGATAAATGTGCTTGCTTGCAAAGCCTGCTGGTCCATGATCAATTCTACAGTGCCTGCATAAAGCCAGAAACAGAAAAGTAGAATTTATTTATGGCAGCAAGAAGTCCTAGTATTCCCAGACACACACACACACACACACACACACACACACACACACACACACGAACGTACCATACACATGCAAATAATTTTGTGTATGTATATTTATATATATGAATATACAGATACACATAAGTATAAAATACATATGTATCCATATAAATATACATGATTTATAGCCATATGAATGTTAACTACATAAATGTACATGATTTATAGGTATATTTGTAAATCCATAACATATTTGTGATATAGATACATTAAACATATCTATTATTCACACATAAACATTTTAAATGGATATTTGGATATATTTAGAAATTGTAAAGTATAAGTTTAAATGCTCAAAAAAAGTATATAGTAAAATATGGGCCTCCTACTGCCATCGTTCCGCTGCCTCCCAGAGGTGCCCCGGTTACTACTTCCTTGTGTACCATCTGGAGACATTCAGGGCACACAAACATGAAGGCATACTTTGCATCTTTCTTGCAAACATGAGGCTCGCCACAGATTTTATTCATAATCCTTTGGCAGTGCTTGATATTGAATCCAGAGCATTGTGTGGGCTAGGCAAGGACCCTTCCACTAATCTCTATCCATAGCCCTCCCTTTCCGCTTATTATTTGTTTGTGTGTTTGTTTTATTTTCATATATTTTGTTCATATTCACCACCATATCTTTTTTTTCCAAATGGAGAAGAATCTAGTCATTTATTTATAAAATAATCCACATTCTTCCTACCATTGACTTTTGATCTTGCTTTTTTTTTTTAATTGAGTAGAAACTTTGTATGGAAACATCATATGTTAGGACCGTCATTTTTCTCTTCCCCATCCCCACTCCTCTGAGGGCCCTCCTTACTGGGATTTCTGGTGTTCACCAAGGAGTTGTGTGTTATGAGTTGTGAGAGCCATAATCAGTCATTGTGGGGGTTGCAATGCCTCTGGATATTCCCTCACACCCTGTAGCTCTTACATTCTTTCCATCCCCTCTTCCCCCAAATTCCCTGAGCCTTGGTGAGTGTGTTTTAAAGTCTACTTTCATGCTGATCTGTCATCAGCTTGTGGATTTTTGCTTTGGTGTGTTTCTTTGGTGTCTGTCTCCACCACCCTGGCGCAGGTTGTCTGACTTGCTGTGGAAGCAGCACTCTTGCTGATCTCACCAATTCCTCTATGGTTTCACCTGGGCTGACCAGTTCTCCTGTTGAGCCCTTTGTTCTTACCAACTAGTCTCTCTCCTACTTCTGTGCTGGCTTGTTTTGTTCTATGAGCCAGTGAGTTTAAGTAGGGCTGCTTGCATGAACATAGGGGGGTTGGGATCATAGCTCCAAAATCTTTATCTAGACCAATGTCATTCCATTGGGACTTTTCTTTGTCTTCTTCAAATCTTTCTCTCTCTCTCTCTCTCTCTCTCTCTCTCTCTCTCTCTCTCTCTCTCTCTCTCTCTCTCTTTCTCTCATGTTTTTGACATCTTTATCAAGGATCAACTGATTATACATCTATCAGTGAATCAGTGAATGTTTAGAATCTGCACTTGACTTCAATGGTGTATGTCTGTTTTCATAATTTTGCCACTCTATCTTGATTATTATTGACTTGTAGTTATTTTGAAGTGTGTTGAACTTATATTTTAGCATTTTGTGTTTCTTTGTGAAATTTATATATCTGTCATTCTATAACCACTTTAATTTTTTAATTTTATTTATTTTTAAATTTTATTTATTCATTTTCAAGCAGAGAAAGAGAGAGAGAGAGAGAGAGAGAGAGAAAGAGAGAAAGAGAGAAAGAGAGAAAGAGAGAAAGAGAGAAAGAGAGAAAGAGAGAAAGAGAGAGAATGCACCAGGGCCACCACCTTGTGGGTCTGGCTTATGTGGGTCCTGGGGAATTGAACCTGGGGCCTTAGGCCCTGGAGGTAAGTGCCTTAACCACTGAGAAATCTCTCCAGCCCCACTTTAATGTTTTTATATTTTGAATTTTCATTTTATATTTTATAGTGAGCCTGTGCCATGATTCCGTTGTGTCAACTTTTGTACTTATTTCTCTGGAGTTTTCACTTTCTACACTTCTTTCCTGAAATCCATAAGCTCATACTTAAACTATTTCTCTTATCACCTGTCCTCTGATCTCTTGCATAGGGTTATAAACAAATAAAATTTGTTGTGTCCCTATTTAAAATAAATGTAAATATATATTGATTAACAGAGAAGGTTCTGCTGTGCAGAAAGTCTGGCCAATTTTAGAAAATATTTTCTTCTACTAAGCTGCATATCATACTTGTTGGCCTGGGAATGTGCTTAAAAGAATACCAAGAATAATGCTTGAAGCAGGAAGTATTTCCCTTGGGGTGAGGCCTTGGACATCATTTGTTGAATTCTGCACTATAAGATAATATAAGGTAGAATGTGCACATTGTTAAAGGAAATATGAAATGAAAACAGCTTCATGATCTCAGAATGCTTTATTCTTTTTACATAAAACATTCAGTGAGGATTTAGGATTTGATTTTCAGTTAACAGGTAGGGAGTTTAGCAACCAGTATGCATTAATTAATAACACACTAATATCTAATAGCAGTGTCCCATAAAAACCTCACCTCTCCAAGCTCCATTTAGTTTTGCAATTACAATTACCTCATGTGCATGTCACTTCACGGCATGAGGGTATCATTTGCAGGTTTATAAATATTTTAGTATATCAGGAGTTAAAATTAGATTTTGTTTTCCCTAGTGAGATAACAGATGTTCTAGGATGCTAATTACCATAGGAACACTATCATTTACTTAGAATATATTAAGCTCATTATTTCATTTTATTTTTGGTCTTGTACTAATGGATGCCATTTTCTCTTTCATATGCACAAGAGAGAAAAATTATAGTGAGCACACAGTTATCTAGCACCTAGATAACTGATACCTGGGTATTTGCAAACATATAGCATTGCCAGGCAGCCTGTGTGGAGCTCTTAGGACCTCAACTATGACAATTCATCTGATTGGCTCTGTCTATTTTCCTTTGCTTTTCTCACTCTTTGCCATGTCCTTGACTTCCTGTTTACCTCTCTTCTTATGGTATTCCTTTTTTAAAAATCATCTACCAATCTAATTATAAATTACACATAGGAAAGGCATATGCTTTGCGTGGCAATTTTCTCTTGGCCTATAATGGAGTATTTAGAAATTTATCTAGTAGAAGTTATTTTTGACAAATTACCAGGCAGTCCCAACTTTTCCCATTAAGTATTTATTTGGTGCTGTCTATTAGCATAGACTTTGTGATTATGTGCTTAAATTTGACAATTTATTATAACTCTAGACATCTACAAGGCTCTAAAATTTTAATGAAAATCGTTCCTTGCACTGACCTCTCAATTTTTTTGCCACATATAAAGTATACAATTTCATACAAGAAGTTCTTCTAGCAGAGTGATTATTAACCATGAGGCATTGGATGTTTTCACTGTATGCTTCTTCTTTTCAACCAACATGCAGGGAATTGGAATATAATTTTGATTAAGACTTTTATTCTCTTTTAATTAAAAATTTTAAATTAATAGTCAAAGAGAGAGATACTTTTATAATCGGTGTCATTCTCATGCACTTCCTAAAATCTGTTTCAAGTACATTTCCCCCTCTCTAAGGTGAGTAATCAGGATGAATGTCTTTGCTGCAGACGCCTGTGTCCCAGTATGCCTGTGCCCCAGCATGCTCTTCTTTACCCGTGGATGCTGCTTCTCATTTACCTCTGCAGCTCTTTGCTTCCAGGAGTATTCAGCAGGATCACTCCCCAATCTGGAGATATTAATTACTGTTTTTACCGTTTCTTCTCAAAATCCCTTGATGCTGTTTTTAAATGTAATTGTGTGAATTATGTTTTATGTAATAAATAGAAATCCAATTTAAATAATTCTCTCAAATAGTTGGTCCCTTTTCAGACAATAAGCATTATATTCTGATGTATGGAGCATACAATAGAAAAAAAAAGGCTTATCTCAGTATTAACAGGTTAGCTTCAAGAATGTTTCAGCTTTATGACTATATATTCCATGAAATTTATTCAATCAATGTATTCTGCTTCTAGTTATCACTGATTGCTTATTCATTCCATTGTTAACTAGCCTGGAGAAAAATTAAGGTCATGATTATAAAAAAAAATCTGGAGGATTTCCCTGGTTCATCATTCTCTCAATTTTTAGAAACCAACATTTTCAAATATGTCACAATACTAGGAATCAGAAGATTTTTAGCTTCTTCTCAATTCTATTCCTTTTGTATCCTAAATATATCCTGACAACTTTTTTTCTCATTCCTATTTATCTCCAACATTTAATTTGCTGGGTGCACATAAAAAGTACGATTGATTCTCGCTTAGATAAAAATATCATTACTGCTGTGGTGTGGTGTTCCCCTTGATGTCTGTGCCTGTGACACTCACATTGTCAATAACATTGTCTGTGGTGCTTGTATCTTCTCATATCTTCAACATTAGCCCTCACACACACTGCCTTTCCGTGTTCTGCGTGGACTGAGAGGTTCTCTGGCAGGCTCTTGAACCTCTCCATATCATTACTAATCTTTGATTTTTACTTTCCTTAAAAAAGATATTCATTTTGCATCATTAAGCTGTACTTCTCATTCTTCCTTTGTCTTTTAAAGAAGTGTGTAACTCACACCTCCTTGTTAATTTTAATGCGCCAACAAGTCATGGAAGAACCCCAAGATGAACACATCTGCATACAGAGGGAAAACTTCCATCTGTATTTTATTTTAAAATAGTGTTACAGGGTCTGGAGAGATGGCTGAGCAGTTAAGTCATTTGCCTGCAAAGCCTAAAGATCCAGGTTTGATTCCCCAGTACCCATATAAAGCCAGATACACAAGGTGGTACGTGTGTCTGGAGTTTGTTTGCAGTGGCTGGAGGCCCTGGTGTGCCTATTCTCTCTTTCTCTTTCTCTCTCTTCTCTCTCTCTCTCCTTTCTTTTACCCTCTCACAAATAAATAAATATTTAAAAAAACTAGCATTGCAAACTATCACTGGTTGTAAGCTGTTTGTTCCTGTTAACAAGGAAGGTGTTTGATTTTTTCATGAATTTTTTAATAGAGAACAAATAAACTACTTTCCAATCGACTCCCTTCTAAGTTACTAGACCTTCCATTTCTGTACTCAAAACTTTGTTGGGGGAAATAGAGAACCACCAAGACTACTTGCTAAATACACAGTATCCGAATACAATTAAACTTTCCCCAACCTTTAATGACCATTATATTCTTTTATCGTTGGTTCTCCTTCACTATTTCAAGTGATCCTCACTTTCTTAGAACACACCTACTGAAACTTTACTCTGGGCAGATGATTTTGCTAAGTTCAAAAAGAGTGCATTTTCTTCACAAACTACATGGGCTCTTTAAACTGATGTGCTTTCTACTGTGACCTGTTTTTATTCTTGTATCCTTCATTACTCAATAAGAAATTGCTCATTTTCATTGTTACTATATTTGCAATGTTTTGTCCTTTTCCCACTGAGAACTGCCTTCAAATTCTACTGAGTTCCATATCCTTAGAAGATTCCACAGATGTATCTTACCTTTCTCTCTCGAGTCTTGCACCATTTGATGAGATTGGTCCTCGGTCTTCCTTCCTTCATTTGTATGTGCTGTGTAGTAGCCTTCTTTTCTCATGGACACCTCTGTGTCCTGTCTTCTCATATTCCCTCTCAAACTTTGGGATATATGTTTTGGCTTTCAGATGCTTTTGATAGTGAAAAATAATGTAAATTTTAATGCAAAAATAATATTTCTATTATCAACCTCTAGAGAAGTTTTCATCTGATAGTACTCAGGCATTTTCATGGTCCATGGCCCATCACTTTAAATTTCTCATCCAACTCTAAATTTCCATGGACCTTCCTGTTCAGTAAATCTTATTCACCTTCTCTTTGTTCCCCTTTCTTATCCATGAAATGGAAGCATAAATTCACATACACAGGAGGACTATTCTGAATATGTGTGTATCCAGCATGTATAGTTATTGCTAGCTGTCAGGATCATTTCTTGACACTAATTCTCTAATTAAATGAGGCTGTTAGTATTACCACCCACTGAAATCTGTGGAAAAGCTCAATTTTATTCTTTCATTGACACAATTTCTAGAATCTGGAATAGCCAGTCTAAACTCATTATCTTAATAACCTATGCAGATTTAAACTTTCAATGAAGTCTCTCCTGATAAATGAAGGTCAGTTAATTCTCTCTTTTAAAAACATTTATTTATTTGCACGCTGAGAGAGTGAGAGAGGTAAAAGGAGAGAGAGAGAGAGAGAGAGAGAGAGAGAGAGAGAGAGAGAGAGAGAGAGAGAGTATGGGTTTGGCACTGTGAACAAACTCCAGACGCATGGGCCACTTTGCGTCTGGCTTATGTGGGTACTGGGGAAATTGAACCCAGGTCATTAGGCTTTGCAGGCAAGCACCTTAACCACTGAGAAATCTCTCTATCCCTGATTTTCTGTTCAATGTCATACCACAAGTACACAAATCATATACACTAATTTCACATGAATTCCTCTAAACCAAACTATGAGCTCCCGGCAGCATGAATTTAATTTATATGTCTATCATCTAGTTCTTTGCTATCTATGGACATGATAAGCACTTTATAAATAATTTTTTAGAGAAAGGAATCAGTATATTTCCATAAAATCTTCCCAAAGTATTATTTCTGTGGTTACAAATCACTAACCTATGTGGATTGATATATGAGTATTTTGACACTAGAACAAGATGCCATTGGGAATGTACAAACTGGGTTAGCAGAATGCATGCATTATATAGACAGCCAATACTATCTGTAATCCATGAATTTTTAATGTAGTCCTAAGGGTATGTTATAGCTAAATTCTGTTGCCAACTTTATCAGATTTGGAATCAAGTAATAGACCCACCTCTTCTGTGTCTCTGTGAAGGTGTTTTTAGGAAAGATTAGTGGAGAGAGGAAGGAAGGCCTATGCCCAGAGTGGGCAGCCACTCTGCTGATGCACCATATATAAAGAAGTGAGAATGCAAGATGTTTTGCCTGGCTGCTCTTGCTACACACTGGTACATGTATCTACCCTGTTGATACAATCCTTTGTGGACATTGCAACACAGTTTCATCAGCTTCCAATGTGGACTGAAGACCGGAAGCTATCCATGAATACTCAGACCCTCAGTGCCAGATTGGGACTAGTGCGGTATCCAGGCTTATGGCCTGAGCAGTTACTGGGTTCATTGATTCTTGTAGGCAGTTATTGTTGGACTGTCTAGCCTGTACCCTATAAATTAATCTGATGAAGCCTCTTTATGATGCGTATTTATTCCAACAGTTCTGTTCCAGAGAACCTTGTGAGGTGATGTATACCACCAGGTATGTGGAGTGAAGTAATGCTCTTGGGGTCATCTCCGTGGATAGCGAAACTTCTCTGAGGTCTTTTACATCAACCTTTTGATCTTACAACCCTAAAATTTGTTATTTGTTCCTTAATATTAGATTCCTACATCTGCATATGTGTTATTAACCATACATTATAACCACCAGCCAGTCAATTGTGGTGCTATACACTTTTCAACCCAGAAGTATGAAGCAAAAGCAAGAGGATCCTTATAATTCTCAGGCCAGCTTAGTCTATTCAGGAAGCTATCCAGGGCTACCTAGTGACACTCTTAAAGCAAAACAGAAACAGAAATGAAAAAAAAACACCAAAATATAACCACTAACCACACACTTAAATGTGACTAATTTGATTTGATATATGTTTCACTTGTAACATATACTTGATTTCAATATCTGCACAAAAATTATGAAATATTTTATTAATATGTACAACATGTGCTGATTTTGAAAGAATATCTTAGCTCTATTGGATTAAGTAAAAATGTATTCTTAAAGTCAATTTTACCTATTTCTTTTACTTCTTGATGCAACTGTTATATGATTTTAAATAGTTAGCTCCTATCTATTTTTTCTTCTGAACTAGCCTAGATAAAAGAGATATTTGAAATTTTGCTTCTACAAAGGAACATATATGCATGAGACTATTGCTGAGTACTTGAACTGTGGTTTTCATTCTCATTCCTAGCTTTATGCAACATCTCCTTTTACCTCATCTCCTGGCCAACAGCTTCTTACACACCACATGACATTTTTGTCACACCATATTTTTTATCTCAGTCTACTTCTTTGTTGGGCAGCACCAAGACAGGCCTCAGGAATGTGGTCCTACTCTACTCTCCCCCATGATGGTCTTCTACGCTCATGACTGTGGCTTAGCTAGTCAGTTGATATTTTTATTTTAAAGCCAAGTACCACTTTTAATGAGAGTTCTCAGACTTTTACATGTTACATCACAACAATTTTACTGAGTTAAATACTGCCTGACTTAGTGGTTTTAGTTCAGCTGTTCCCATGCCTTCAGAGAAGAGCCTGGTGCAGTTTACTATTGTTCTTTCTTAACACCCCTGGCACCACCACATGGGCAAATGGAGGGCTGCGTTCTTCAGCCAGCATGTGACTTCTAAAACCCTGTAATGGATATGCAAAGAGATAGTCTGTAAGAATAGAAATTCCAGTTATCCCTAAAATAAACTCCATGGCAGTCAATTGAACAATGGAGGGCCGACTGCATATTCTTGCTCATTTCCTGTCTTCTCTCATATTAACATTAGCTGTGATGCATGCACTCATGTGTGTGCATTCTCACAGTGTGGAGCATCTTGTCAAGGTGGGTCAAGGAGAACAAGAAGGCACCAGAAACTGTTTTATTTTTAACATAATTTGCAGTTTGCACTTAATTACTAGAGGCAAGGTATGGGGTATGGTCTGTTCATTTTGTGTTTACTAATGGAAATTATATTCTTCAAATAAGACCCTGAACTCCCTTAAGGACAGACTAATAATCAAACAATAATAAACAATAATAATCAAAGCACAGCTGAATTAAAGGTGGGAAGCTAACACCACTCGCTCACTTTACACACTGATTTCGGTCACTGTCACCACAGTGTGAACTCTCAGCATCATCCCTGGCTTGTGCTCGGGGCTTCTACAGGGACATAGAACTGAAGCACACAGGCAATATGCTTGTTAACTAGGTGTTTCTAATTTGTCTAATGAAATGGAGACATATTTTATGAAAGTAAATTTCTCTTTGTCATAGGGTCACCCCAAACTGGGGTATGTAGCCCAGGAAATTGAGAATCTGATTCAATCCTTGGTATTTTCACCATTCTCTCTCAGCAGCATTCATGTAGGTTGAGGACTGCTAATTATTTATATCCCTAAATTCTATAATCTCAGTGTTTTTTTAAGTTTATGTTCATGTAGCAATTGTCATTGTGAGGATTGAAAAAGATTATTTAGGAGTTACAGAAGCCAAGGTCCTTGCTCTAAGTCTCTGGAAAGGACAAGAATTTGAATGCGATTTGGATCACTTCACACCTTGTCCAATAATCAGAAAACTATTCATGACCCCATAATATATACTGATAACCCCACTGAGAAGGGCCCTCAGTGAAATTGGCCTGAGGGAGAGGGAAAATAAGAGTATAACCTGATGGAAATAAGACCAATATGCAATACATTAAAATAAATAAATATATAAGTAAATAGATAGATAATTAAATCTACATAGATAATGAATTTTCACAGCTGGATCCAATACATTTGCACTCAGGAAAATAATTGCTTCTGTACTCTGAATCAATGAGAAATTAATGACTTTAAGAAAAATTTTCCATGATTGCTTTTTTTAAATTTGTCACTTTTGCATAAAATATTTCATTTAAACACATGCCCTATTGTGGCTGGGGAGATAGCTCAGTAAAGTGCTTGCATGCAGGAAGCAAGCAGGAAGACCTGAGCTCACCTCCCATTAGTCATGGAAAGATGCTGAGTGTGGTAGCATGTTCTATAATCCCAGGCCTGGGGTATCAGAGACAGGAAGATCTCTGATGCTCTCTGGCCAGCCAGTTAAGCTTAATTGGCAAGCTCCAGGCCAATGAGAAACACCCTGTCTCAAAAAGTGGTCAATGGCATACCTGAAAATGATGCCTGAGGTTGTCCTCTGGCCTCCACATGGACATGAATACACATGTACCCCCCAACAAGTACGTCTACACCTACACCAACATGCACACAGGAATTCACACTTCCCAATGTGTGCATATGAAAATAAGCTATATTATGTATATTGATATGTTGGAGCAAATAAATTCCCCAAAAGGCAAAGTTGGCTATTGTTTTTGTTAAGGATTCTTAGAAGTGTGAGATGTTTGGTGGGATTCATGGAGACTTTGGCATAGATGCACATCAGTACCAACACCAAAGGTGGTCCCCAGGCAAATATACAATGGTGAGAGACCTGAAGTCAAAATTTCACTTAGTTTGTTCATTACTAGTAAACTTGGTAATTTTTTAAATAGCATTTTATAAATATTAACCATGTTTTTGTTGTTGTTGTAATTATTCTTGCATTCTGATGTATTCATTCCAAAAGACAAAATGGGCTCACCCAGGTTTGATTCCCCAGTACCTATGGAAAACCAAATGCACAAATTGGCACATGCATCTGGAGTTCATTTGCAGTGACTGAAGTTCTTGGCGTGCCCATCCTCCCTCCCTCCCTCCCTCCTCCCTCCTCCCTCCCCCCTCTCTCTTTCTCTCTCTCTCTCCCCCCTCTCTCTCTTTTCTCTCTCTGATTACAAATAAATAAATATTTTTAAAAGAGGTAAATAATAGCTCAGTTAATAAGTTGATATTCAAACTTTTCTCCTGGATAAATTCTGGTCATGATCAGAAGAAAATTTGTTTACTTTTGTACTTTGGTGTTTATTTACTTTTGACTTGAGTTTAAGAATTAAACAATAGGGAGTGTACTAATTCCCTCTGGGTTTAAGCTCATCACTCAAATGTCCCAAATTCCCAGTCCAATATACATATATATTTTTTTCAAGGCTAGAAAGATGGCTTAGCAGTTAAGACGTTTGCCTGAAAAAACAGAAGGACCCAAGTTCAAGTCTCCAGTACCCACGTAAAACCAGATACACACGGTGATGCATGTATCTAGAGTTCATTTGCAGTGTGCCCATTCTCTTTCTCTTTCTGCCCCCTCCCCGTCTCTGTCTCACTTCTCAAATAAATAAAATAATTTTAAAAATATTTTCATGCTTTTGTCACTGACACATAAAATTTTAAGACTGGTGAATGATGGTAGTTTTGTAATGAATGCGATCTTTTCCCTTCCTCTTTTACTTTCTTCTTTCCTCTTTTTTTCATTTCTTTTCTCTTTTTTGACAGGTGTGTCTTTTAAGAATCTTGATTGAATGTAATATTGCATTATTGCTCTACAGCTATGGATGAGAAAATCTGTAGGATGATTAATGGGAAGAGTGGGAAGTTTTTAGTTACAAAGAAATGGTTCTGCAGATTGAAAAAAAATATGACAGTTTACCTTTCCTGTGCACTCCAGTTTTGTCTATAAGCATGAGAGCAATCTTTGTGTGAGGCAGGGCTGACTTTTGAAATTTGGATGCATTTGCTAGGGGAACTAGGACTTGGACATTAAACTCTATGCTTCATCCTATGTAAATATATTCTTTGCTTAGTAAATTTCATCTCAACTCTGAAACACAAGCACATACTAGAAAGAAAGTTTGAATTCTGAGGAGCATTTCTCCTGCAGTTTTTTAATATTGAGAATTTAGTAAACATAAGAAGAAATCAGTAGTCTTATGAAAGCTTTATGAAGAATTAATATGACATTTTAAAATGATTATAAAGTTTCCAGCCTGATTTAATCCAATTCAAAATATATTATGAGTAGAGAATGTTTGATTATCAATAAATATACATTAAACCAATTGTCCTACCTCATTTTACACATATTTTCCAAGGTTTATGTGTAGTTCATGAAAAGTCATGCAAGTGTAGATATAATACAAATATCTACCTCTAGTTCAGCTTTCCACTCTTTATACCAGTACTAATTTGGAAGAAGTCTCTACCATTATTTATTAGTTGAATTACCAGCTACAATGTGCCTTCGGGTTCAGTAATTTTTCAAAGACGCCCTATTCAATGATTAAATGGCTGCATATTTATACATTTTTCACTATGTAAATTTGATTCAGATGCTATTATTTGAAAGTCTATATGATCTTAGAATATCATGAATATTTCATGAATAATCTCTGATATTTGTTATTTCTATCTATTGAGTTGGTTTCAAAAGAAATATAACTGAACCATGTGTATCATCTAGCTATGGTGCATTTATATAAATATGAATGTTTACTATAGTTTTGAAAGAGTACTATATAATATGTAATTTTATTTCAATTCAACCACTACTTTTAGTAATATACCATAAACATGGTTGGGGGAGATGGCTCAGTAGATCAAGGCGCATGCTTACAAAGCCCAATGACCTGAGTTCAATTCTTGCCAGAATCCACAGAGTCTGATGCAAAATGGCACATGTGTCTGTGACCCTAAGGGACTTATGGCAATGGGAGGTGAAGCTAGGAAAATCCCAAACTCATGGGCCAGCTAGACTAGCATTCATCTGCAGAAGCAAGAGATTGTCTCAAAGGAGGTAGAACAGTACTCAGACCTTCACAGGTGTTCTGTGGCACACGTGTCCATCCACACATGCATACACATAAACAAGTAATTGAAAGAAATATGCCACTAATAAAGCCTTGCATTGAGTTTTATGTGACATGAAAAGTATTACCTTTTTCATATAAATATTCATGTCTAGTAAAAGAGACAGACAGACCTCAAACTGATAAATCAGGCCATTGGGTTGCGTGTATAACCATTAGAAAATTAATTCTAAATGGAATTGAAGAACTATGAAGTAATTTGACTAGAGATATAAAATTGGTTTAATATTCTAGTATTAGAGCTGTGTTTAAATTTGAAATGTATTTTCTATGAGGTGAAGTACAATCCATTTAGGTCCAAAGAACCAAGTTCATTGTGCAGCAAAGGAAGTAAAGGCAAAATTGGATGTAATTATTAGTATTTTATGAAGCATGTTTGCTTTGTATAATGCTCCACCTAATGACTGAGGTGCATTGTGAAAGTGAATTGGATTCACTTAGCAGTCAAGGACAAGTGGGAGCAATGACCCAGCCTTGCTTTGCCTTCTCTTCTGGGGTCCTTCAGCACCTTTACCCCTCATACATAGCCTGAGACCCAGGGCTGTGGTGTGACTCACTCAGGTCATCATGACACTAGTCTGCACACAACTTTTGGAGTCCTAACTACCCATCAGGAGTGAGTGAGAATGAACAAGTTATTTAAACTGTCACTTTCTTTGGTTTTTACATATCAAATTACAGGAAAGTATATTTGCCTGAAAGAACACAAGTCAATAATGATGAGAATTTGCGTTTTTATCATAAAGGCCATACCAAAGGTCACTGTGCCGTGTGACTGGGGGTTTTGGTGTTGATGGCAAATGTCAGAGGTCTTTGCTCCAGTACCATATTTTCTGTGAACTTTTCATACCAACATTTTAAACAGTGCAACCCTTTTCCTGCAACTATACTCTGATTTTTTTGCTTTGTTTTTTTCCATGGAACTTATTGCCATCTATTACACTGTAGCTGCTGGTGGTGGTGCATGCTGGTAGGACATTTCTGGAGAGGTGAAGGTAGGAGAATCAGGAGTTCAAGGCCAGTTACACATTTTAAGAGGGCTGGGGACATGGCTGAGCCATTAAAGGTGCTTGCTTGCTTACTTATTACATTGTCCAAGCTATTTATTTATTTCTGTCCATTTTCCATAATTATAATGTGATCTTTATGAAGAGACAGATTTTTTTCTACTTTGTTCATTGTTACATCATCAATCTTTAAAGAAGTGGCTTTCATTGGTTAATATCTTTGATTTAAGGAGTACATAAATGCCTTTATATAAGTCAGCACCCATAGTGAGATAAATATTCTGCATGCTGACTTATTCATGAATAAGTATGACTTATTCATACTGATTGTGGGCAATACCAAGGCACTTACAGAACCAAGACCTTGCCCCAGGTATTCTAAAGGTGGGAACTCCTGAGCCCTTGGGTGTTAGAGAGGCACTAGGTATGACTCATCCATCTGTGTCTTACCAAAGCCCTGCCAAGAATGCCTGCAATCACCTTTATCTTTACACTCTGATATCTTACTGAGCTATGCATATCAGGAATTTGATTAATGTTAGAATGTGCATTTACTAGGCTTTGTGCTGAATTTGAGATGCAAAGGCACATTCATTGCTGAAAACTAGTTTTGGGTAAAATGAAATGATCCACACAGATAAAGAGAATTATGGTGTTCATTATTTGAGAATGCATAGGGTTGTGGGAGCATATGTCTTATAATGGGGATTTCAAATAAATCCCCAGCTTCATATCTTCTAATATTAATGACAAAGCAGGCAAACCTGAAGCATTCAAGAGAAAGGGTATAAAATTGTCATTAATTCATAAAATAATTATTCAGAAAACCAACCCAACACCTCAGTGAGAACAACTACCCCTCTGAGTATTTAACAGGAAAACTGTGTGTCAAGAGATTACTTGTGAATTATATAGAAGAAAATTAAAAATTATGAATTAGACTATGTAATTCCTACTGGTTAATTCTATTGTAATTGTTTAAAAATAGCTTTATTTTTCTTTCTGAAAATATGGTGATCTTTGCTTCATGTAACTTATTTATGTCTTTGGGAAGTTCTATGGATTTTGCTTTTAATTGTCCTGGGTAAAGTATAGAATTCCCAAAAAATGGCCTAAAATGGAATGTGTTGCTTTGTCTTTTAAAATTTGCCAATCAGAAACTAACCTTCCTAACCAGAACTTAGAAAATGTTATACATTGAATCATCAGAATGCTGAGTTAAGAAAAAGAGGGGGAGAGAGAGAGAGAGAGAGAGAGAGAGAGAGAGAGAGAGAGAGAGAGAGAGAGAGAGATTGGAAAACAATGAAAAAAAGGCTATCAATGAAATTGACTGAAATCAGGAAAAAGCTCTTCTGTGAGATGACCTTTAACTTTTGAATATTTTCTAGATCAAGGATCATCCAGTTCCCTAGTCCCAGAATGACCTCAGTTCAGTAGCCAGTCCCAGATTCTTGCCTGGCTCCTCATTTCACTCTCTTCTTCAGCACATGAACCAGCCATTGGGTTTTGATATGCTATCATAGGGTTTATAACAGTCTTGTGGGGACAGGTATATTGATTTTAGTGCTAAGGAAAAATGTCAGTGGTTCAAGCTTTAGATCAAAATCTCTCAGCTCAAATAGCACAGCCTGAACTCAAGGCCAGACATTCTTAGTAGATTCATTATACCAAAGACCTGTCCTTAATGACAGTGGTATTCTTTCTAGCATCTAATGCATTATAAAGTATTCATGGTGGGTAAAATGTTCACTTTGATTCACCTTAAACTAGTTATTGAGATATCTATAACCTATCAACATGTGTGACCACAGACCTGGTTGGTGAGGTTCATTCTTAAAATGTGATATAATTTATTGTGAAAATAGCCCTACCTCATGGAACCAGGACAACTGTAGGATGGAGTTTGCCTCTTCTTTCCTCTCTCCCTCCATCCCTCCTTCCCTCCTTCCCTCCCTCTCTTTACTAGAGAAGAGATAAAATTGTTTGGATTATATTCTGACTCTCTGAGCTCCTGCACACATTTCATAGCTTTATTTTTTTTTTAAATATATTTTATTTATTCATTTTCAAGCAGAGAGAGAGAGAGAGAGAGAGAGAGAGAGAGAGAGAGAGAGAGAGAGAACACCAGCGCCACCACCTTGTGGGTCTGGCTTATGTGGGTACTGGGGAATTGAACCGGGGGCCTTAGGCACTAGAGGCAAGTGCCTTAACCGCTGAGCCATCTCCCCAGTCCCTCATAGCTTTATTAATGTAACTCAATAATTTTCTTGGACTCAGTTGGTAAAGCACATGGAACTGACCTGAGTTCAGCTCCCCAGAACCCACTGGGCATGGCAGCACAGGCCTATAATCCTAGAGCAGGGAGACTGAGACAGGAGGATCCCAGGGACTTACTGGCCAGCTGTTCTAGCCTATCGGGTGAGCTCTAAGTTCAGGGAGAGATGCTGTCTCAAAACATAAGGTGTAGAGTGACTGAGAAAGACTCTGTACATAAACCTCTGGCCTCCACATGCACACGGGCATAGACATGTGCACATACATACAAATATTCATTCATACATGCATGCGCAAAACACATGCATACTTTTAGTCTTGGAAACAGCAGACTGCCTGGATTTGAAACCTGCAAGGGAGCCTTATGGGGGACTGTTAAGTGTGTAACATCTTTCAGGAGGAGAAAACTTAGTGAAGTTGAAGGCAGTTACAGTTGTTGGGGGGAGTGAGGAGAAAAAGGAAGCAGACAGAACTGAGGTCAGATCAGGCCTTTTGTGTCTCTGAAAGGAGTTGGGTTTTCTTTAAATAAGATGGGAAAATCTTAAAGGATTGGAACAAAGGGGTGACATTCTGCTGTGTAAGAAAATTGTATAGGAAAATAGACTGAAGAACCAGTCCAAATGGGGAAAACGTAGGTGGGTTTTGAGTGATTTTGGCAGTAGAAATGACAGGATCTGCCTGGGACTGTCCTATTTGGGAAGCACAGTCCTGGATTTAGAAAAGAGTAACCTCTGGAACTTTTCTATCCAGAAGTGGGAAGACTGCTTCCAGAAGTAGATTCTGAGAGGTGGGTGCGCCAACTCCTGGCACCCCCATCCCAGGAGAGGGTTAGCTGCCTTTAGCAGCAGCAAGAGGGAAAAGGAAACTGAAGAGAAATTTAGTTTAAGCCTCTAGTAACTCTGCTGTTTTTGCTGTCACCTCTATTCTAATGATACTGTGGCTCCTCTGTTCTGTATAAGGCATTCATTAGCACTTTTTTCTTATTTATTTATTGTTAATAAGTAGAAACTCTGTATGAACAAGTCTTGTGTTGGGACCCCCATTTCCCTCTTCCCTGCCCCCAATCCACTGAGGGCTCTCCTCAGTGAGATTGCTGGAATGGTCCATGGGATGGGGCTATGAATATTGCAAGCAGTCACCAGTTTTATTTTTTGGGGGGGCAATGCCTCTGGATATTCCCCACACCGTGGCTCTTACAATCTTTCCACCCCCTCTTCCGCTAAATTCCCTGAGCCATTGTGGGTGAGATTTAAGTGTGTTTTACTATTGAGGTCCTAAGAAACTATGGGTTTCTGCTTTGGACTAATTACAGTATCCTTGGTGTCCGTCCCCATTACCCTGGCATAGGATGTCTGACTTGCTGTTGAAGCAGCACTGTTACTCATCTTGCCACTTCCTCTATGGTTTCCTTTGGGCCCTAAAAGATGTATTCAGGGTGGTTCATCTCCTCCCTGAGCGTCAACCACGGACCTATATCCTGTTGGTGGAGTTGAGCTGGCCATGGTTCCCGACACCTTCTGAAAAATACAAATAG
The DNA here is from genome assembly GCA_004024765.1 of Zapus hudsonius. NCBI lineage: Eukaryota > Metazoa > Chordata > Mammalia > Rodentia > Dipodidae > Zapus > Zapus hudsonius. The sequence goes on from PVHP010002385.1 coordinate 60,976, forward strand.
CATCTCCAACGGAGAGTGAGATCAGTATAGGTTAAATGAGGTGAACATTGTTGATTTGGTAAGATTCTAATGAGAGCAGCTTCTCTGTAGCACTCTGGTAGTGGGAGTTTGCCCTTGGAGTCTGGGTCCTTGGTCTCCATAAGAATTTGCCTTGGATCCCAACTCCAGCTAAGGGCGGTGGATCTCTTAGCCAATCAGAGAGCCCTTGAGTACCCACCTAGGTTTAGCGCCACTATTTCACAGATGAACACTTCTTGACTTGTTGTTCATCTCTGCCCTATAACAGTGTCCTCTGCACTGTCAGATTATAGGTCGTGCAGTGTCCCCTGCTTTCTTAGAATATCGTTGGCATGGGCAAGTAGTACATTGGAGCAAAGGGTAAGGAACTTTGGACCTTGGGAAATACTTAAACATTTGTTAAAGGAAGGGATTTAGGGGTATGACCTGCTGGACTCTGCTGACCCAGAACACAAACACTCTGGTCACAAGAGCAATGACACTAAGCCTACCTGTTTGTCTCCAGCAGATCTGTGGGCACATCATGAACTGACCTCATCTTCAAAGCCATGATCAGGACTTCTTATGCATGTATGTTTATACTGTATCTAGAGTCCAACCAGGCCCCCGAGGAAAGGAGAATGGAGCATATCTTAAGACCAGTCAGCATCTCTAAACATTGTTTGTCAATATTGGAGTCTGTGCTGTTCAGGCCAAAGGTTCGCCAAGGCAGTGGAAAGCCAGTCACATTGCTTTAAGCAAGTGTAAGACTAACTCTAGAGCAAGTTACAAGTAATGAATTTAGTATCTTACATCAGTAATATCAGAAAAGTTATTTGTAAGGTATATAATAAATATTCCCATATTTTATTCCCACAATTTGATCTAATAATTTGACGCCACAAATCAGATAGGAGATGCAGGACACAGGGGTAAATAGAACACCGTCTTCCAAGATTTTCTTCACCCAAAGCCACCCGATGGAAAGGCACCCACGTTTACAACTCAGTGTACTTCAAAATTTCTCATAATTAACAATGCTGTATTTTAAAATATTCACTACTGGTCTTTATGCAAACTGTGCCCATATTAACATCTAGTTGATATTTTCTACTTTCCACTTAATAATAGTTCATAAATGCTATCAACAATATTTTGCACCCTTAACACATATAATTTGGTAACTGCATGAATAATATTTCTCATGTATTTAATAATGCTAATGATTTTCTGTTACTAGGGAAATTTATTAATTAACAGCAGAGAGAAATCATCATTCACTGACATGCATGTCACTCTTTAAGGATGTTTTGATATTTCAAAATTAAAAATTAGAAGGTTAATAGATGACTTTCGGGATTTAAAAAGTCATTAAAACACCCTGATAGTGGAAATTTTAAGAATTTTCTTTGAAAATTCAATTTTTAAAAATTCATTTGAGAGAGAGAAAGCGAGTGTGTGAGAGGATGGGCATGCCAAAGCTTTCAGCCACTGAACTTCAGATGTGTGTGCCATTGTGTGCATCTGGCTTGACATAGGCACTGAGGGATCAAACCAGGCCATCATGCCTAGAAAGCAAGCACCTTTAACTGTTGAGCCATCTCTCCAGCTCAGAAAATCCATTTCTTGACACAGCTTAGATTTTGGAAATTCTAAAATGCTGATTTAATTGTGCTATTGTTTGACTTGGGAACTTCAATTTCAAGTATGTGTTTAGTGTTATCAAAGTATGACAATATTCTATTTGCTATCCTATTTACAAATACACTGAACTGACAAAATTGGTGACATATTCATATTAGAAATTTACAAAGTTCTTTAAGTTCTTATTTAATATTAAGATACTAAGTAATTATACATTTTGATATTTTTATGTTCTGATGTTTCACCGAAAGATCACTAAAGCAAATATGATAGAATAGTGAAAGAACTCTTCATAAGGGTATAGAGTTAGAGCTTAGGAATAGATCTACTATCTTACTGTCACACAATATTATTTACTGAGAGCCTATGAAATAGTCAGAGTTCAGAATTTGAACACAAGAAGTTAATCTATCATTGCAGTATAAGTTAAGGCTATCAAGGCAACTATTATCAGCCATGCCATGTCAAATGTGACTTGTATTGGAATTTGATCAGTAATAACATTGTTGATAGACTGGCCAAATTGGCTTGCTTTCATGTCTGCAGAAGTGTTTAATGATGATAAAAATGGAGACATTTGAAGATTCATGATACAAAAAACATTCACAGTCATTATAGACAATGCTAAATTATATCCAAAAAAACCAAGGACAAGATGTTAAATATCCAAGCATAAATAATAACATGAAGTAAACATAATGATTATAATCTGTGATATTTGATTGTAGAGGAAGTGAGTAAAATAAAAATACTAGTTGTTGTAGATTGTGAGGTACATTTACATTTTCTCATTGGTAGATTTTATGTACTAATTTCTGGTAACTGGGTCAGGAGCTTGTATAAGTTTTTGTTGTATTATAGTAGAGAAACTTAAAAAAGAAACTAAATGTGCTTAAAGTAGCTTGAGCAGATTAAAAATGCTTTAGATTTCACTGTTTAGCACTGTAACTACTGTCTATTGCTCCTTCAGTACAAACATAGGATACTTCCATCATGGAAGAATGTTCTGTGGAACATTCAAAATACACCTCACATGTTTTCTTATTTCTAATTTTAGTATTACAAATAATTGTATATTAATACCATACATAATACAGTCAATAATTATAATGGAGCTGAACAATTCCCATGGTTCAGTTCTGTCTTGGGGGTTTTAACATGGAGAGATCACCCATTACTCCTATGTTTGAGGTGATGCTAGTGTAAGCCTACCTACTCTGCTGCCAGTTATAAAAGCATAGCATATGCAGTTATATGTAAAACCTGCTTGATAATTGTGGTAGTTTAACTGAATTTCCCCAGACAGAGTCAAAAGTGTAAAACTTTTTCTCCAGCTGCCTGGCTGGAGGAGGCGTCACCTGGGCCTTCCACAGCTCTAAGGTAATTCTGGGGTAGATGTGAAATTCCAGCTATACATATGCAAAGAGCAACCAGAGCTGAAGTCTGGCAGTCAGTCCTGCTGTTGTTTTAGTTGAAATTGGAGTGTGCTGGCTGGAGGTGATGGGTTTCTCTCTCTGCTTGGATCTGTGCAAGGGGGTGAACCTTTTTCTTTGTTATTTAACTTCCCCTGAATCTGTTACTTTAATAAATATTTTCCTCCCCAAGCTGTGCCTAGTTTGGAGATTTATCCCAGCAGTGCATGGCTGACTATGACAATAATAATACAAATTACTATGTTACTGGTTTATACATTTATTGTTATTTTAGAGTGAATTCTCACTTATTAAAAAATAGAGATGAGGGGCCTGGAGAGATGACTCAGCTGTTTAAGGCACTTGCTCATAAAGCCTGATGGCCCAGGTTTGATTCCTCAGTACCCACATAAAGCCAGATACCAAAGTGGCACATGGTTCTGGAATTCCTTTGCAATATCAGGTAACCTTGGCATGTTCATACCCACTTTCTCTCTGCCTGTTTCTTTCTCTCTGTCTGTCTGTCTGTCTGTCTCTCTCAAATAAATAAAGTTAAAATAAATAAAAAAAATAGAGCTAAGGGTGTGGCTCTGTGGGAGAGTATTTGTCTGTCATGCACAAGGCTCTGAGTTTGATACTGATACGGATTATTGAAAATTAATATTCGTAAGTGACAAGGAGAGAGAGTTTTTGAATCCCCTCCCTCCTTTATCCGAGTTCATATCCTCCGATGCAAAAAGAATTTTACACAGGGACAAAAATAAATCTTAATTACACACATTTATTCTGAAATACAAATTGGGAAAAGGAAAAAGGTGGAATGGAAAGGCATTTCAGATCACCATGTGGTTCGTGAGATTATAAAGAATTCCCAAAGTCCATAAATCACCCAGAAAAGTGAAGAAACCAAGTAACACACATTAAAGAAAATTTCCTTCCTCTTCCCCCCCCTGATCAAAAGGGAGAGGTAGGGGGAGAAGTTATAACTCACCGGTCCCAAGCACTTCCCCTTCAGCCATCCAAACAGAAGGAGAATGGCAAAAAGCCCCTCCCAAGTTTAAATTCGGACTTTTAAAGATTTTCTTGCTGGGGGGAGGGGTCAGCTGTGACCTGGATAGCGTGATGTGAAGTCCTGTCTGAAGCCAGCCCTCTCTACCTATGGGCTTTTTAAAAAATATTTTATTTATTCATTTTCAAGCAGAGAGAGAGAGAGAGAGAGAGAGAGAGAGAGAGAGAGAACCAGGGCCACCACCTTGTGGGTCTGGTTTATGTGGGTCCTGGGGAATTGAACCAGGGGCCTTAGGCACCGGAGGCAAGTGCCTTAACCGCTGAGCCATCTCTCCAACCCGTACCTATGGGGGGGGGGTTCTATCTCCTACTTCCCTTCAATACTTAGCACCACTTAGATAATTAACTTAGCATAAATTAATGTTCTATATTGGTCAGCAGAAGCCTACTAATATTGAGTTCACCAGGCCTCTTGATTACACCAAGACATCAAGTAGTTAAACGCCATCTGGGTGGTGGTTACTCTATGTTGCTCATATCATATGAACACCATACGACGAGTTTGCCTATAGACACATTTTTCAGAACTTGTGTTTCCATCATTAACAAGTGCACAATAATTATAATTATAATTATAATGATCAGAACTAGCACTTTTGGTGCAGGCCTTTGTATCCAAGAATGCTATAGGCATTTAAACATATGCTGCTCATCTACTAGGGCCCCTGTGACAAAATACCGCAGGCTGGGTGCCTTGAATAGGAAATTTAGTTCAAAGTTCCAGAGGCTGGCAGAACAAGGGCAACCTTCTGAGAGTTAGGCCCTCCAGGGTGCTGTTTTAGCTTCCAGACAGATGCTTTCTAAGTGTTTCCTCCCATGGTCTTTTCCTCTGCACATGTGACCCTGGCATCTCTGTCTTCTTACAAGGACACTGCCACTTTGCATTAGAGGCCAGCCATTTGTGATCTCTTTCAAATTTAATTGCTTTCTCAAAGCTGTCTCCAAACTTCCCATATGAATTTATTTTTTATTTTATTCATTTTTGGTTTTTCGAGGGAGGGTCTCGCTCTAGTCCAGGCTGTCCTGGAATTCACTATGTAATCTCAGGCTGGCCTTGAACTCATGGCAATTCTCCTACCTCTGCCTCCGGAGTGCTGGGATTAAAGGTGTGTGCCACCATGCCCGGCTAACATATGAATTTTTGAAAAGAAAAATCATTCAGTCCATAACCAATAAATTTTTTTTATGGATGATGACCACCTTGTTAGCCTGTTTTACATTTGGCGGTGCAAGGATGATGATGATGAAAAGGTTAGAGGTTTTATGGAAGGGGTTAAAATCCAAGCTCATGCAACACAGCATAAGCTTCCTTGTGCATATGCTTTTATTATTGTGGGCTGAATCAAAACAGATATTTAATCTGTAATAAGAAAATAGAGAATCTGAGGCAATTTATGTTTCCTGTAGAAGCATAAATACTTCAGAATGGGAGTGGAGGCCTTGGAGACATTTTAGAATAGACCCTCATTGTAGATGTTAACATTTTAAGAATGTATCTTATATATAATCAGCTTCGTCATAATATATAGATATTATGTAATGTAAGTATGTGTATATTTTATGTTTCTTAGAACTATTCTTTAAGGATTGGCAGACACAAGTTTTGCATATTAGAAAAACTTGAAAAGAGTTGGCATTGTATATTAATTTATAAAATCATATATAGCCTGATAATGTACTCTGCTTTAAATTTTCCATGTTATTTATTAGCATGAAAGACTTTATAATTAAAATTCTTACTCCTCAAATATTTTCCATATTTTGTGTAGTTTTCACTAATTAAAATATAACCTTTGGGCAGCTATTGTATTTTGTGGGCATCTGAACATTGTTCTCTGCTGCTATACAATTTCCATTTGAGTCTATTGTAGCCACACTACAGAGTTACTCACAGGGTGATAAGCAATTGCTTTCCTTGTGTTAGATGGGCATTTAGCTGAGTGTATTGCAGTCATGGTATTTTGGTATTATTACTGCAAACTGTTGTCCTCTATCATCTTACTAATGAACAGTTATTTCTACAGTAAATAAGCTGAATGAGAAATTTTAACCTTTAACCATTTTAATAACTTATTTGGTTTAATAATTCCCAAGAGAATTTTTAAGCATAATTCCCTATCATAGACATTAAAATTTAAAATGGGAGTTTTGCAAGATTATGAAAATAAATGTAGCATACATTTGAAGTAAAAGAATCAAAATCTGAAGAATAAAATAAAGTAAAATAAAACAGATAATATTTGGTGCTCTAGATCAGAATAAAACCAGCAATTTTGGTCAGATGCTGATAAGTCCTTCTTTACTAGCTTGCGTCCCAATAGAATAAATAGGTTGTATCTTTTACTCCCCAATAAATTCAAGTTTCAAATTCAGTTTTAAAAATTGCCTATTGCAACCTGCATGGCCACATATAACCCTATGTTCTTGGGCCAGAACATTTTTTTTGCACTATTGTGACAATAACCACAGAGGCCTTAATAATCTTTTTGGACAATTCTGACATGTTTTCAAAAACACACAATAAAAACAAGAAAAATTTGTGTACTATAACCACCAAATTTGAAACTAATGTGAAAATTCAAATGATATTCTAAGAAACTGACAATTCTAATGTTCACTTGATATATTTCAGCTTAAAGTTTTAAATTATGAAATAGCAGAGGGATAAAGTAGGAATATTTTTAATTCTAACACAATAGGCAGTATGTCAGTGAATTTAATTTATGAGAGTGATTTAATAAAGTGTATTTTTAAATACTCAGTTGTTTAAAGCAAGGATAATGGTAGTAACGTGTGGTCATATTTAACCACAGCTACCATGAAGTTTCATGGAATTTGGCTTTGCTAATGATATTAAGATGGATGCTTAAGGAATCTTGCTTTATTCAGTTTCTATTATTTATTCTTACTTGAAGAAGAAGTTGGTGAAAACTATAGCAATTTATATAGAATGGAGTACATAGAGTTAAAGCAAAAGATATTCAAATAATTTAAGTCAATACTGCAATAGATTTTGCAACAAAATTTTTGTTGAATGAGATGAAGCAAGGATTTTTGTCTTGCTTTTATTTTATTCTCACTGGTCTTCAATGTGAAAATTCATGGGTTCTGTTTTATTCTTTACACTTTGACTGATTTACTTTTTCTGGGACATGGCTAAATTTTTCCATCTATCCAAGTTTCAACTTATTGGCAGTGCAACTGGGAAGAGAATCATTGGGGTTGTGTTCCAACTGCATTTGTAATGAAGTACTGCTCCTCACATTGAAGCCTTCAGGTGGAAGGACATGTGTGCTAATTGGTTCTCTGCTATTCCCTTTAATTTTTCTTTAAGAGTTAAGAGTGTTCTAAAGGGAAAGGAGAAAATATTGCTGTTTAACACTGTAGAATTCATGTGCTAAAATTAACAGAAACCCTTTAGCATCCAGCTAGCATCAAAAGTTTTACTGTGTCCCTAAAGGGATACAGAGGGGGAGATGGTGAAAACAGTAGTGGCTAAGAACTCCTTCAGCCTGCTGGTCTGGGGGCAAGGATCAGGCAAACTCATGATTTTCCTGCAGGTACCACCATTGGGAAGAAGATTATCATTTGGCTAATAGTGTACACATACTTCAAAAAGGGAGGATGACTACAAAAAGAACTTTTATGAAATGCTACACCTCCAATTATTAGTCATTTGGCAGCACATTATTATTGGCCAATTGGCTGAGACTCTTTTTGTTTGGTCTATAATCGAAGTAGGTTCTCATCTGCTCTTATATAAAATATGTATAAATTGCATTTTCAATAATTAGAACTAAAACATTTGAATTATAGGATCTACCACTCCCTTTTGTTTTTCTCAATGAACAATACATGATTGTTGTACTTAAAGCAACAGTTGATACCTATTTGAAATTGACTCTCAGATCTCCTGAGGCAAAGTTTTGTACTGGAAGCATTCACCAGAGAAACCAGGAGAAGGAAAGGACTTCACTGGGAAATACTTAGCTTCTTGGGTGAAAAGCCTCTTGTGGTAACTACTGAGCTCAATCTATGATTGTGGGTCTCAGCACATAGAAACATTTCCAAGATTATTTGAATTTGAAGGTCTTCAGGTGAACTTCTTGGATTGTAGAATTAGGTGCACAGCATACATTTGGTAAATGCATGTTTGCCACTGATGATCTGTGTGCACAAGTGTCTCATTGTGTGAGGAGAGAATTATGTCTAGCTCTATAAAAATTAGACTAATGTTCCCCGTGACATGGACATAGAACTAGCATGTTCTCACGTCCTGCAATCATAACAACAGGCCATGGGGAATAACTGAAGCCGTTTCTTCTCTGTGGCTGGCCAAGTCTCAGATCCTTTAACAGCCCCTGTGGAGGCAATCCTGGCAATTTATGTGGGAAAGAAAGACTCATTCTCCCAATGAGGTAAGCATAGAAATTCAAGTCCTATGGCCTTTCATACTCAACACTTACAAAAGGAAATGAAGAATGTAATTAATTAAAATATATTCCCTCATAAATAAACAGAAGGGAAATTAAAGTGTTCTGAAGTGCTTTCAGCATTCCAGCAATTACAAAATGTTTTTGTAGTGGTTGATTTTGGGAAAAAAAAAAGCATTTTGGGGGGAACAATGACAGCACTCAATGTACCAGTAGCATGGCTACCAGCTGAGGTTTTCAAAGGAGGAGGAGGAGGAAGAAAAAGAAGTAAGGGAGCGAGAGAGGAAAAATGTGAAAAGGTTTCTTCAAAGAAAACGAGGTTGATTTTTCTCAAATTATGATGGATAATTTGGATCAAACCTTGTCCTTTGCACATAACTGAGTTTAAAAATTGATATAAGAAATTTAAAAAGAAGTGTCAACAGGTCTAGGAGGTGGTGACATTTTAAGTCAGTGTGGACTTGGTGGTTTTGTTAAATATTTAACTTTAACTGAAATGATACAAATATACAAAAGAATCTGCTGTACTTCCCTAAGTATGAAGACAGTTCTTGTCACTTTGCTGGTTCATCTTGGTCAATCTCAAGGTCTATCTCCTTCTTTCTCTCTTTCTTTTTCTTTTCCTTTCTATTTTTTCTTTTCCTTTTCCTTCCCTCCCCTTCCATTCCTCCCTCTTCTTTCTGTTTCTGTCTCTCTCTGTCTCTCTGTCTCTCTGTCTCTCTCTGTCTCTCTCCTCTCTCTGTCTCTGTCTCTCTCTCTCTCTCTCTCTCTCTCTCTCTCTCTCTCTCTCTCTCTCTCTCTCTCTCTCTCTCTCTCTGTATTGGGCATCCAGAACTAGAATATGCTTTTCTCCAGACTTATTTTTCATTTTGTTTTTTCCAGGAAGAGTCTCACTCTAGCCCAGGCTGAGCTGGAAGTCACTGTGTAGTCTCAGGGTGGCCTTGAAATCACAGTGATCCTCCTACCTCTGTGGAGCCCAGCTTCTTCCAACAGCATTTTTGATTACTTAGAATATTCTGGTGAGCACATCCCTGAAGTTTGTATATTTCTTTGAATCAATGAGCTCTAGAGATGGCTCTGTTCACATTCAGTACACTTTCCTGAGCAAAGAACATGGGGCAGAGATACTAGCAGAGGCCAGCCATCAAGCTTTTCAGCCAGCTTGGTGGGCTAAGTAGAGAAAATAGAATGTGCTGCACCCCAGTTTTTCATTTTTCAGTTGATAAACCTAATGAACTTGTAAATTGTGATTATCCATCCTAATCCTGCACAATTCTCTCCTCTAGGGAGGAAACTGATGAGTCTGTTGCAGAGTCCTACCTGTCAGCCATGAAGTGAGAAAAATATATGTGCAAGAGATTGAACTATTTCCACTCTTTAGCTAATATTGCTCAGTATTTCTTGCTTTTATTTTTGAAGATGCCATTTTATTCTTGAAATGTTGTCTTAAATGTAGCTATAAAATTCACCTTCCAGGTAAATAAAACAAAACAGTAAAATCTATTCACTGCCCATGGTTTTTGTAACCCAAATGCTCAAAGTTATAAGAGTCACATGGAGAGAGTCAGGAAGGACAGGGACCGGTCTGGTTAGACATAATGAAAACATGAGAATAGGAGTTCTTTAGAACCTGATGGTAGATGTATGCATCTAATATTTATAGAATCTCAATCTCTTGTCTACTTGGTATTTTTCAGTTCTTTCCTTACGCCACATTTACTCAATCTTAGAAATCAAGTGCTATGATGATACATGTGGCCCTTGCTTTCATCTTCCTCACTAAGCTGTCTGAACTCAGGCATTTGATCATAACCATTGCAAGGATGATTGGAGAGTCTTGTAATCCTAGAAAAACACTTCAGAACATACTCGAACTTTGCTGCAAACACGTTTACTGATAACTGATATGTAAGGGTTTTGATGGCAGTGAATGCATTCTGCCAGAAACGCAAAGCACAGACTGCACTTACAAGCAGTGCAGAGAGAGCTGCCCAGCACAGTGATTGGGGAATGACTTTAAAGATCGAGTCTTAGAAGCTGAATATCCTTCTTGTTTACCTTTTACCAGGGTGATGAGCAGGAAATCATCCCTAGATGCAAGTCTACTACAGCCTTAAGTCATCATGCTGTGTTCTATTGTATTGTTCTGTACACTCAGAAAAATACAATGCTTTCAAGGTTCACAGCAGTTTGATTTATAGTATCCAGTATATAGGTTCAACTTTGTGATGTTTCCGCATCTTTCCTTTGACATCCATTAATCATTTTACTGAATTGCTTATCAACAAGCTAAATTAACATCTGTATTTCTAAATTAGGTGTCATAATGAATCAAAGCTGATGCAAGTCAAATAAAAGTTTATTAGTTGGAAACATTTTATAAATTGCCCTCCAACAATTTTTACTTGCTTAAGTACTCCTTTCTCATACTATCAGGAAATATAAAAGAAAAAGTCAGAGGTGAAGGAGTCGAGTACCACCTAAGAGTTATCTGTGACAAAGGTAAGTAAATGAATACATTTTCCTTAAGTGGCTGAATGATATAAATCCTCACCATCTTTCACTTATGGGAAAGCTATATATCTCAAAGCTTATTTAGAGGCAGTGTGGTATTATCTCTTGAATTTCCCTTCAGTTTTGTGACAATTGATACTTACCTGGTTGCAAAAGAAAGCACAAATCAGAATAAATGTCTTAGTAAGCTATTCTTCATCCATCTTCTTGGTGTTTTAGTTGATTTCCCCTAAACATGTGTTCATAGGTCTTCACCACAGTTATGATTAGTAATTTTCCCTGTCATCCAGTTAGAGATAATTCAAAGTAACAATAAAGGTGAACAGTCTTACCCCATCCTGTTCAACAACTAAAACTTAAGAACTTTCTGAGAGCAGGCATTGTGATCATCACAGGAGCTACTCAGAAATGACAAGCATCTCTACCCATGCAGAGCTGGTCATGAACATGAGAGAGCATGGCAGACAGTTATGGTGCATTTCCAAAGTGCTAAATATGAACCCAGCGAGGACAGGTTATGAAAGTAGCACCAGGAGGCATCTTCACTTGAAATGGCCTCTAGCGTGAGATCAAAAGATGTGTGTGTGTGTGTGTGTGTGTGTGTGTGTGTGCGTGTTTGCTAGAAAGGGAGGAGTGGGGGTCTTTTCAAAGAGCATGACATTTTCATTAACATGCTGCCCGAGTTAGAGAGGGAGATCAAAACCACAGGACTAGGAAAAGGGTCCTTCATGACTGGGCATGTAATCCCTTCTGCCTCAAAGAGTTGGAACTTGATCCAAAAAGCAAGGAGTTTCAAGGAAGGATTTAAACTGGATGAGAAAATGTTGGTTATGTGCTTCAGAGGGATTACTCAGGCCCTGATTTTGGAGAAGAGAGGGGAGACATAAAGCTGAGATCTGTTGTAAGGCTGAATGGAGATAGATGTGCAGCATGGGTAGATTTGGATTCCAGCCTAACTGACGGAGTTCCCAATGCCCTTCCCTGTTTTGTAATTCTTATTGCTGAATGATGGGAATTGCTCCCATTTGCTTGCAGGCTGTGCATTTTGTCCCAGTGACCATGCACCCTGTTCATGACTGGGTGAATAGAGGTCAGGAATGCTGAGCCTTCAAAATCCACCTGTTATATTGGTCCTCAGGGAGGTAATGCTTCAAAATCAGTCTTTCCATTTGAAGGCAGATGTCTAGTAAAGTAACTAGATTTTATTTAATTGAGAACATCTGATACTAGTCTTTCTGTGAAATACCCTATAAGGATGATTTAGATTTCAGGGTTACACTTTCAACATATTGGACAACACATCTAGTTGGCAGTTCATAGCACAGGTTGTTGAGAGAGTGGGTGAGGGTCCAAGGCCATACAACCCTGAACATGCCTGATCTCATCTGGTCTTGGAAGCTAGGCAGGGTCCAACCTGGTTAGGACTTGGATAGGAGAATGGGTGATGACAACCAGAATTGACCCATTCCAACCATGATAGAGCCAGTGACCACAGGTCACACTGACTAGATATTATGTGAGGAAGAAGTTTGAGAAGTACAGAAAGTGATTTACAGCAGGAAACATTGTGAAGTAAAGAACTACGTATGTAAAATACCTAGATACAAAAGATGATTGTGTTCTTCAGACCTATTAGTCAGGATTCTATATGAAATATGTAAAGCTTCAATCTATATTTTAGTGGCTTGATTTCTCCCTAGAAGAAACTTATAAAAAATATATGCTGTATCTTTTATATATATATGCCACAAATAAACCACAATAAAGCATAATGTTATTATAGAAATTCATGAAAACAAAATAAAAAGCATACTGATAAGGTAGGTTCTCTATGTGTGTAGAAAAACGTGTCAAAATCTTCATTTATGGCTTTGGTAGAGTTTCCCAGAGCTCCGACCCACAGGGGATAGATGTCAGGAATTTTGGAGAGGAGAAAGTACGATCTGTGGAAATAATGTGTGTGTTCAGCCTGAGGGGCAGCTGCACCTACGAATCTAACCCAACAACAAATTTTCCTACTTGAGGACAGTATTTTTTAAATAGTCGTTTTCTTCCTAATAAACATGCTAGCTCGCGAAGCTTCAGCAAAAGGCTGATCATGGGTCGCAGTGCCTACCATTGGCAATAACGAGAGGGAAGAAGATTGAGAGACGGGGAAAATTCTCCCCGCCTCGTCTCCTGTCACTATTATGAAGGATAGAGTGATTCCACTTGCCATGTCTTTGGCATAAATTGTAAGATTTGCAACTTGCCTGTGGTGTTTGGAACTATAAAGTGCTATGTTAGCCAAATCAAATAAAACCAGTCCCAAATTACCAATGCTGCAGAGGAAAAAGCTTTAGGGCATATTAAATTAATACCTCAATCTCCTCTATAATTTGTATTCTGAACCTAGTCAACTAAGCAGATGAGAACACAAACTCACTTTCTTCTCTCCTCTCTTCTTTCCATTTGTCTTTTCCTAGAAAATGCAATTACCAAACCAGAAAGGAGGGAGAGGATGTGATTTTAGTTTCCTGATTCTTTGTGAACTAATTACTATCATTTCTTTCCTTCTCACTGGCTTTGCTTCAGGCCTTGGTCAAGACCTCCTTTTTTGCAGTTGCCTGAAAAGTTTTCATTTTCTCTTCATCTACTCCTTGCACTTTTATCAAGTGCTTACTTCCTTTATATTGCCCACAAAGGGACCTAACCATCCTAAAGAGGATCATGGTTTCCCTGGCTCAGACTTAGTGGCCTAGGGGCTAGACAGATGGCTCAGCAATGAAGGTACTTACATGCAAAGCCTAGCAACCCAGGTTTGATTCTCCAGCAAGACATAAAGCCAGATAAATAAAGAGGTACATGCATCTGGAGCTTGTTTGCAGCTGCTGGAGGCCTTGGTGCACCTATTCTCTCTGTCTCTCTTTTCTCTATATCTCTCTGCTTGCAAACAAACAAATAAGTAAATAATTTTTTAAAAAACCCTTAGTGGTCCCTCTGAGCTGAAAGCAGTGCAACAGAACAAAGATCATGGATTTTGAAGAAAAAGTAGATGAGGATTTCAACCCAGGATCCATGTAATTTGAATCTCCTGTGTTAGGGCATAAGCATTGTTTGGTAAAAGGTTATATAGATCAATCAAATGGGAATACCCAGTCAAAATCAATTGTCTTACAAGAAAAATAAATAAATAATTTTAATATTATTGACTCCCTTCCTCAGATGTTTCCAATTGGTGCCTCTTGTTTTTGCTCTGATACAATTATTTTGAAAACATACCTTAAAAAAATCAGAGATATTTACATGTGTTTCCTATAACTAGCCTGCCCTTATATGAATTGCCCCCATGGAAAAATAATCCCCCAAAACTATAGATTTCTAAGCCATTCCTAGTTTCCTGGCAAGCTTATTTTATTATAGCTTATTTTGTGTTTCCTTGATAGTTTGTCTATACACCTATTATAGCAATTATAATATTATGCTTGTGTACAAAGCATCTTCCCTTTAAAAAGTAAAGTTTATACTGACATTTTCACATCCATTGACTTGCCTCAAAGGAGCTAGTGAAATAAATGATCATGGAGTGGAAGTGTCAGTACAGGATGTGGGAATGAATGGGAGTGATTCCACAAAGCTTTTGAGAGAGGAAGTCACGGGGAGGTACATGCTGAAGAGGTCCTTGCCTCAGCCTTTTGTGTTGGGGCTGTGATTTAAAAAGCTATTATTTCTGTTAAGAATTCATTTCTTATTCATCTGGAGCCTGCAAACCATGTTCACACAACTAGGATATTTATGCTCTTCAGAGTAGTGTTTTCTATAGAATTTTCTCATGCTGAAATCTGAGGTTAGGAAATTACTGTTGAAGCCTGAGATTGCTTGTCAAAATGGACACCTGCTAATGCTTCTTTGGAAGGGAAAATGTGCTACCAATAGACCAGTGAACAGAGGCAGAGGAACTGAAGAACAGGCAACCAGGATCCTCAAAGGCCTCAAGGTTTGAAATAAGTAGGTGTTGTTTGTTTATTTGTTTTTTCCCATCTGAGGAGCTGAGTTAACCAACCTTCAATGTTTTCCATAATTTTCAGCCATTAGCTTTGGAAAAGGTGCATGAGTTTAATATGAACAAAGAACAATTTTTTTTTTTTGATTCTAAGGAGAAAATCAGGTCAGAACACTTTTGGAGTATCAGTAGTCACTCTGTGATTCTGATGGGTTTCATGTATCTAAATGAACCAAAACAATGTGGATTACATTGCTTATGAGAATCCTTTGCCTTTTGGATAGAGAAAGGACATTAGAAGAAAACCTGAGTGGAGTTGTTGTAAACGAGGCCAATCAGATGTTTAATAAAGCCATGTTGTGGCCAGATGAGGATCTGCAATTTTTGGATAAAAACCTTTCTTATTTGTGAATTTCTTTTTAACCTATACTGCTTTTGCCCAGGCTTCCTTTGGGGGTTGTTGCAGTCAGTTTTCTAGTTGCTGCGCAGAAAGAACCCAAACAAAAGCGGCTTGTGGAGGAATGGGTTTATTTGGCTTACGGACTCCAGGGGAGACTCCATCCTGGCAGGGGAAACAATGGCATGAGCAGAGGGCTGGATATCACCTCTGCCACAGCACTGCAAACGGTGGCAGGAAGGTGTGCCAAATACTGGCAAGGGGGAGCTGGCTTATAACCCCCATAAGCCCACCCCCAACAACACAGCTCTAATGAGGTTCTAATTCCCGAATTGCCATCAGCTGAGGATCGATCTGTCAGAACACATTCATTTGTTTGTGGGGGACACCTGGATCAAACCATGACAGGGGTGTACAATGGTTTATTAAATTTTTGGCTCTTAATAACTTGTTCTAATCAAGGTATTGGATAGACACAAAAGTTACCATGCAGATCCTGCAGTAGGAGACACAGAAGAAAGCTAGCTTCTTTTAAGCAGTTTCAGTTATGGTCAGGAGCCCAAAGAAAGAACTAGAAGATACCATCCTGTCTGATCCAGTTTTATCCAGAACATCTGTAGTGCCTCCTGATGCCCCCATAGTCTGGCATACTCCCTTCATGGGCTGGCCTTAGGAGTCTACGCCTGACTCTGCAAACAAATCAAAACTTCCCCTTTTATACCTGAAAGAATCCATTTTTTAAATTTTTCAAAAGTTTGTTTTAATTTATATTTTTATTCTTATTAATATCTTTATAATGAATAATTATATACAGTGTATGAACAAATCTTCTGATGGTGCCCCCGTTTCTCTGCTCTCTGTCCCTTACCCACTGGGGTCCCTCCATGGTGTGCATACTGGATCTGTCCATAAGATAGGGGGTTATGAACTGCACCCGAGTAGCCAGTTTTTTCCCCCTTTGTGTGTTGTTGCTGAGGGGGGCCATGTCTCTGGAAATTCTCCTCCACCATGGCTCTTACAATCTTTCATTTAAGAGGAATGGAGGTCTAGGAAGAGGCTGTAGCAGAGCCACAGGCACTGAATTTTTTCCCATTAGTCCTTTGTTTAAAAAAGGATAAGGACCCCAAATTGGGGTTCATAAGTTTGGGAGACCCCTCCTGAACCCCCAAATCCTGCACCGCTGCCAGGAGTGACTGACAATAATTTTGGATTCTCCCTATCCCCACCCAGCCCATGTCACCTTTCGCTGGACTGGCTTTGGCTTGCCTTGGCAGTAAATAGAATCTCTTCCAGTGTCATCTTGATTATCACTCTGTATCAGCAAGCACACCTTGGTGTCACCCATGTGTTGTGACAGTAACTTCTGATGCAAAAAGAGGCTGATTCCTGGTTCCACTTGGGCTCTAATAGTCCAGGAAAGATATATCCATCAGCAGGAATCATTCTATGTTGGATATCGATCAGGATGAGGTTGGAGGTAAACTTGATTTATGAACATTTGAAAGTGGAAAGAAATAGATACACATCTTCTGAAGTGCTGGGTACCCTTCTTTGTTTACTTAAATATCTTCCCTGCTGAGCACTTTTCACTCTGTCTTATGACCTGCAATTACAATGACATAATAGAACAATGTCTTGAGGAAGACACTCAACTTATGTCAACCTTTCTCTGAGGGTGCTGTATGATCAATGAGTGGACAGTGAACTCTCATTTTTTTTTAGATTTAGGAGGTGTAAGTTTCCATCAGTGGATGTGGCACAGTTTTAATGGAGAAAGCTGAAGAAAAGGCTGGTTCTTAACAAAATAAAGATGAGCTGAGACAACGAACACACTTGGTCTGCAACAGCATGCTCCCCTTTTCCTTTCCTTTTATTCAGGCATGCCTCCTTTAGTAACCTGGGATCAAAGAGTCCCTCTTGCAGTTCTGTACTGAAGCTGTCCTCACTGGAGTCACTCTACCTTCCTTCACGACAGGATCCAAGCTCTCATGACTCCACAGTCTTATTTTATGATTCTTTTCACACCTGAAATTTTGTGACATTTTCAATCACTTCATGGTATAGAAAATGTGGCTTTCTTTTCTTCTGCTGTGTTTCTTTCCAGCCTTTTTCATTCCTCTGTTCTATTCTATGAATAGAATTTTCAAGATGTGAATAAAAGACAAAGAATGAAGAAAAAAGGATCAAATCCAGACAAAGCAAGAAAAAAAAAGTTTGGAGAACATGTTTGGACCGCTGTCTTCCTTTGGCATTGGGAGCTTTTCTGATCACTATATTCTGGCTGGCATACCTAGCCATTAAAGCCAGACTTCTTCCACTTGCAGAGACCATATGTTTAGAATCCTCAAATCTGGATTCCCAGTTTGAGAAAGTAATTTTTTTCCTGAAATGAAAATTTACTTGTATAAAGAAGACCTGTGAAAGTTCACAGAATTGACACCTTATTGAATGGTTTATATTTAATGGCAAAAATATCATGAGAAATCTCCACCAATGGCAAATCTGAGATTTGTCAGACTCTCATGATCCTTTATCCTCACCCAGGCTCTGGGCTTATCAATAAGTTAGTGGCTTCTGGGACCGAGCCCCATTCTACTGTCTCTCTAATATTCTTTAGAACCTCCTGGAAGCCTGACTCAGTATATCTGGGTGGGGCACAATAATTTGCACTTGCTGGGTGCTACTGATGCAGGGGACCAGTGATCATACTTTAATAACCACTGCCATAACTGAAGCAACAGTGTTTATTTCTGTAACTTGCAGGTAATTGACGGGAACAAAAGCAGGCAATTCAGTCAGCCTTGCTTACAAGTCTTCTCCCTCTGACTCTGTCTCGACTATTACATTCAGACCATTCATCTTCTGCTTTCAAAGCTGCCCTTGCCTTTTTTAAGGGGATTATATGGATTGTGTCATATTATCTATCACAGAATAATAGATTTTATCTGTCATATGTTAACAACAAGAATCTTCAATCACTCTGTATTTTTCAGTAAATAAATGTGTATGCATTGCTATGGTTTGAAATTCATGTGAGGCTTGGTTCCCAGTGTAAGAATGTCACTGGGGTCTTTAAGAGTTTTTAAGTCAACTTCTTTAAGGGCACCAAAGTTAGGAGGTTTTATATCCAAATATAAATATGTTGGCTTAGATCTTTCGGGACTGGGTTAGTTACTGGCCTACTAAACTGTCATAAAGCAAGCCCAATGCATCCATTCACTCTCTCTTCCTATACTTTCTCTCTGTGAGATCATCTGCCACAAGGGCCCTCAGTAGAGGCAAATAGATGCTGGCACCATTCTCTCAGACCTATGGAAATATGAGCTTAATATACCTATTTTCTTTATAACTTATTCAATCAGTGGTAGTCAGATATAGCAACGGAAAATGGTCACAGGTACAGTATGATTTCTGAATCAACCACTCTTTGCAATTGCTTTAATAGGTGTCATTTTGTACAGTTTCTAGATAAAGATGCTGAAATACTTGCAAGACCATAATAACTAGTAAGCAGAGCAGTTTTAACTGACTCGGTCTTTCTGACTCCAAATCTAATGTGCTATACTGAGAAGTGATAACAGCAAAAATCAGGAGCTAATGGAACCTTTCATTGTCATATAAGGATGTGATGGTCTCTATAACGTGGATAAAGAGCATTGTGAGGATTGATTCATTAACCTTCAACTAAATTTTTCACATTCTGTGATTCATAATTCACTTGAATCAACCTTAAGTATCTCCCTAAAACATATTATATATATGTATATATATATATATATACATATATATTTTTTCCTGAGAATTCTTCATGGTAATGAGACAAAAAAATGCCCAAAATAGCCACAAGTGCTTGTATAGCTAGCCCATTAGAGTTGTAAAGATTTATTCATAGGTATAGAGAAGTTAGCTGTAACAGTCTGTAATCAGAGGATAAGAAACCATCAGGAAGTTTATTCTTGAGCAGTATCTGGGACAGAGACAACAGGTGTTGTTAGAAACAGAGAAGGCGGGCATGGTGGCGCACACCTTTAATCCCAGCACTCATGGGGCAGAGGTAGGAGGATAGCAGTGAGAGTCCAGCCTGAGACTACATAGTGAATTTCAGGTCAGCCTGGGCTACAGTGAGACATTACTTGGAAAACCAAGAGAAAAAAAAAAAGAGGAGAAAAGCGAACTCTTAAAAGAAGAGGAAGTAAGGTTGGTAAGCTGCCTTCTGTTGCAGGAGGGAAAACCACAAGGCTAAGTGTGGTAGAAAGTTCTGAAAGTGGTAAAAAGTTTTGGGCAATTGTATGAGAAGCCAGAGTGAAGAGACAAGACTCATGCATCCCCAAGACATGTGGCTGAGGAGATAGTGAATACGATGGAAGTCAGGCAGGCGTCCAAGCAGGATAGTGAGATGTACCATGTGCCCTAGCTGTTCTCTCTGAAAGTTTTCTCTAGGAATGTATAAGGATTTGACATCTTTCTGCACTTACGAGAATGGGTGGTGTTAGTAGTAGGTCAGCATCCCTAGAAGGTGCTGGTAAAACACTGCATTCACTAATAGGCAGAAACTCCCAGGCACTGCACTCCCAGAAGCACATGGAAAGTTCTGCGACAAGCTGGATTCTGGATAACTCTTTCAGAATATCCTTCTAGCAGAAGAATACCTGTAATATTTAAAGTTCATGAAAACAGTCTCCCAAAGGGATAAGTCCTACCAGTGGAACATTCCAGCATTTGGAAAACAATGACTTGAGCCTGTAGAGTCACAGCAACTACTTAACACCTGGTGGTTAAGTGTGCTTCACTTGCCAAGCCACTGAGCTTCTGTTGGCACACAGCTCACCTCAGTTGACAACTCTCTCCATATTTGAGCGACCTTGGTGGTTTGTCTGCTCCTATTTCACAGGGAGGATACTTCACAGCAGGTGCTCTTCATGCATGAAGGTGCTTGCTGTGAAATGCATATATGACTCCTGCACTGAGTCACAGTAGTGACAACTTGCATGCGGATCCTATTTTGTGGCACCGTCTTCCATTGTTGGGTAAAAGATGCCCGGAAGACTCCAAAATTAAAATGGAGAAGTAATGAAGATTGCTCTCTGAGTTATAAATAACTGATGATGATTATAAAATTGATGGCAAGTTTTCATTGCATAATTTGATTGATATGGTAGTTATCATAGCAGCCTTGAACAGAATGCTCTTGTGAGCAAGATAATTTATCTCACTGAGGCTGTTTCTGCATAAATATTTTAAAATGAGAGGCATAATAAATCTGTCCGTAGCATACACACAGTGGGCTGCCAAACCTGCCACCTGTTTAAGGTTTTTAATGAACCGTTCTGTGATCAACAAAAAAGCCACATCAAATGAACGCTGACATTTTACTAGCTGCTGTTCTTCGTGTTCCAGGAACTCTGGGAGATAATTTTGCAAAAATCCTCTAAATGGGGCATCTCTGATCTTTTCACTTGAATCTCCCACCAACTGCTGGGCAAGCTCCCCAGAATCCATTTTTATATCAGCAGCTCAACTGTGATTTGGAGTATGGAACTTGGGGCTGGTGGAGGAGAGTGGAATAAGTGAAGATTAAGGCCTTCGGTGAAATGGGAAGACAGAAACACAAGTGTTTTCCTCATTGTCCTACTGTGATGGGGTGTTCGTTCCTTTGGGCTCCTGGAACCCATTGTTGGAATGCACAGTGCACACCTTAGGTCTGAAGTCAGGGAGAGCGACAAGGGTTCTGAGAGGATCAATGACGTGTAGAGGGGGCAGGCTGTCCCTGCTGTCTTTGAAAGTCTTTCTGAGACAAAAGTCATCTCTTTACCTAAACGTATTGCCCTTTAATTCTGTCAAAGTGGTGGATGTTTTGATGGTCTGTAACAGCATGTTAAGGAAAGAATCCCAGAAGTTCCTATTCCAGAGTCATTGAAAGATGCAAGTGACAGAGGGTCTGCTTGCCCAGATTAGAGGAGAGAAGCTTCTCCCACAGAAGGGAGAGTGACTTCTGGGGCAGAGCATTGATCTGGAGGAAAGCTGGATTCCCCCAGCACTAGCAGCATGGCTCCTAAGCAGTGCACAGCTCAACACCAAGAGGCTTTGACAAAACAAAGACCATTAGTAACAGACACAAGTGCAAGTCCTTGCTTTTCCAACCAAGCACCTGTAAACACTGAGCCATCTCCCTGGCCCCTTAGGCCCCGCTTTTCCTTCTGTTCTGATCTTCACTCTTCATCGGCCTCAGAACTTCTTGATGAGTTCTAATCCTCTATTGATATGTTAACATGTTTGTATTTCAATTTATTTTCTAGTCCTGACCTTGGCAGGCAGTCCTCATTGCAGATGCACATTGAGAGGATGGGAGGGATTCAAGTTTGCCACCTTGCCAATTTGGGCATGTTGCCTGAACCTCCTGCTGCCCATCCAGGGAACAATAGGCTTGATGAGGCTATTTCATATTCAGAATATAATTTCAGATGGCCTTTGGACCTGGCAAGCCACTGAGGCTCTGTTCCTTCCTGCTGTTGGTACTCCTGCCATTGATGGGAACTGGATTTGAAATCCTGCACTGTTAACAACCCTCTGATAATATTTCGATGGGAAGAATCTCTTTGATAGTCCTATTTTTTTCAATGGTGATTCAATAAAAGAAATAGTCCAGGTTTGCCGGCCAACAGCCAATGATGCCAGTGCATGTGCATATAGTCCGTTTCTACCAGCATGTACTGAACATCAAATGACAGGGACACAGGCCCTAACCAAGGATGTCACTGCCCACCTCTCGCGGGGGGCAATGATAAACACACACACACACACACACACACACACACACACACAAACACAAACACACAAACACACAAACACACATACACACCACATATGGGTGGAAGAATGCGCATTCTCTTTATTGCTCTCTCAGATCTCATTGCTCATATCTCATACCTCATTGCTCTTCTCCCATTGCTCATATCTCATTGCTCATATCCCCTGCAGATATGCTACAGAATATAGAGAGCTCCTTGCCAATCAGGGAGCTATTTATTGGTCTATGATAAGAACCTGTGGGCATGATGTGCAATAGCCTAATCAGGACTACCTCCTGAAACTCATTAAGCCAAGCCCCTCTTGGCAGGCTGTCAGGTGCCATCCAAGACTAAGCCAGGGTGTGCCTCCAAAGGCCCCCAAAGGCTTTCGCCCCCGACACAAGGACATGCTGGTAGTTGATACTTTTTTAAGTTTCATAGTTTTCTTTTACTAAATTAACATAAGAGGTTTATGTCCATATAGAAAGCCATAAGAGTTCAACATTATTGCCAAGAGTTTTGCATTCTGTATACAAATTCACTGTTTTACTTGTAAAATTATTAAAATTAATTTTAAAAGAGTAGAAAATTAAAGGCTCAGACAAGCCACATGAAAACAGAAACAATGCAGCAGTTTGGAGAAGTACATTGAATGCCAGGAAGCCTAGATTAGTTCATACTGTATTTCTGACTCTCAGGGCTCAAACAACTGTGACATTTCTGTCCATTACTCAGGCTCTAAATTCATGTCAATACTCATTGTGACAAGTGTTTTCATCGAGCTGGCATGGATCTGGATTTCAAATGCCTGTCCTGACTGATGATCTAGACGGAGCACCCACAGTTCTTACTCGTTTCCAGATTCAGTTAGCTGGTACCTTCCTGCTTATCACCAGACTAGGTGATAGTCTCCAGGGAGTCCTAAGCACCATAGCACCTACCTGCACAGTGTCAGCCATAGTGTCCAATGTAGTAGAAATCATTTCTTAGAGAACTCACCTTGTCTGTTGAGATGTTGTCCCTGGTCCTCCTGATACCTGGCCACCAGTCCATGGCTCTTCTGTGTTAGGCACAGGCTTGTCAAACTTCTACTCTTGGATGAATCTGCTGCTGTTCCTCTGGAGCCCCATACTCTACAGGCGCTGTGGAGTTCTCAGAGAGGTGTGAGATCCCACTACCTGCTTTTCTGACAGACTAACCAGAAGGGACCAAGTTTGAGGGTGGCTGGTGAAAACCTTAAGAGACTCAGCTTCTGGCTTCTCTCTTTCAGATCTCCTTTCTTATCACAATTCAAAGTTTGTATTCCTTTTGCATCTAATTGTAGTAGAAATGGGAATGGATGAAAGGAAATATATTTCTTCTATATGTCTTCAGCTGGACATTTTACAATCTTCTTTGATCCAAAGCTTTTAATTTTTTTGACAATTTCATACAAATATACAATGCCAATTACATCTCAATCTTGTTTTCATGCCTAGCTTCTTTTATTTTTGACCCACTGAATTATGGGCACACCAAGGTCTTTTGCCACAGCAAAGAGACATTAGCTGCTTGTGACACTTTGTGCATCTGACTTTCCATGAGTGCTGGGGAATTGAATACAGGCTAGCAGACTTGGCAAGCAAGTGCCTTTAACCACTGAGCAATCTTCCCAGCCTCTTTGACACGCTGAATTATATTATGATCACCTGCACTGTCATGGGTGGGAGGTTATTTATGGGAGATGGCCAGTTCTCCAGAGGCTATACTGTGGAGGTTTTTCATCTTATTTTCCCCATCAAGGAGATTAAAGAGCTGGTCCTGGTGGGAGGATCGAAAGTTCAAAGCCTGCCAGGACTATGGAGTAAATTCAAGGCTAACCTGGGAAACCCAAGAAGAACTTGTTTCAAGACAAAAAAATACAAAATGGCTCAGCAGTGGTTCACTTGTCTTGTATGCCCAAAGAACCAGTACTTCAATGAAAAAAGAAGAAAATGAAATAAATAAAAGAAGGCTCTGCTCTGGGCCAACATGGGGTATGGTCATGAAATAACAAGGAAGCCCTGGAAAGGTTATTGTCAGCAGCCTTACCATCCAGGCACAGCCTTCGCCATGGCTGTGAGGCTGATTAGCAGGGTCAGTCTTGCAACATTCTGGTCTTATGTAACCTAGGAACTACTGAAATTCAGAGGTTTCCTTTCTGTCCTTGGGTAGGCCTATTGTAAAAGGAAATTCATCTAATATAACTGAAACTGAAAGGCAGTAAGGGAAACATTTTCAAAAGCACTTCTTGCCACCCATCAAAATCGTGCTTTCCTTGAGTGACACACAGCCAAAATATACCACAGTTTGGGAGATAAATGACTAAACTGAAGCCATTAATACTGAGAGCCAAATCACAACCTAGGATGTTTCACATATCATATCTTATTTAAATGTTGATGATTTTGTCACTGTCTTCCTCACACAAATGTATAGTACCCACTCCTTTTCTCCACTTAAATAGCACATGACGTTTGTGTGATGAATTTTATTTTCACATTTTGAGTAAAATTGATAGTCAGACCAGGCAAGTGACCAGGCTAGGTTCTCACAATGGGTACAGGGCAGAGAGGAAGTAAGAGCTTAAACATTCTGCAGCCAGGCTGCTGGGCACGGATGCCTCACCACTATTCCTTGTTTTGATGGACACAGCACTCTACATGCCAGGAATGAAGCTCAAACTTCTGAGAATTCCAAGGTTTCCAAAGCTTAAGAGCCCCCTCCCCTAATAAGATGGTTTGCTTTCCTCTTCAGATTATCCTAATGACTTCCTAAGTACAAAGTGACACATCCCACAGGGAGAGAATCTGATTGCACATCTGGCCTGGAATCCTCTTGGCATTCAGGAGTGTGTTCTGCATGACCACATGACCACATTAGTGCCTTTGTATAAGAATTGCTATAGGATTTTGTCTAAATTTAGTAGACAGTTTTAAAATACACACATACACACACCTCATCATATAATTTGAAGATTTGAAATTAAAATGAGGTGTTAATTCTTACCAAGACTTGCCCTCTGAGAATGTCTTTTGCCATTTTTTTGTTTGAAGGAGACAGCAAGATTAAATAAGAATGTGCATATTGTGCACAGCTGACTCCAGCATGAGCAGCTTGGCAGTCCTATGACTCAAGTCTAATTTGAGGTCCCCCGAATGACTAGAGATGCCTGGTTCTGTTTCAGATGCCAGCAATTTTTCTCCTTGTTCCTCCTTTAAAGCGGCACCACAGGCCTAACCACATAATGAAAGAATAGCATCTGATACAATCACACATGATGTCAGCTCCAGACAGCCAGTGCTGAACTCATGTGACATTCATTTCTGCACTTCCCTCCCAGGGCCTTTTCCTGTTTGTGAGGTTGGAGCCAGGCCTGGCTGGTCAGTGGTAGATAACAGCTGCACCCAGCCCTCTGAATGAATCTGTACATGAATATCACACTCATCCAGGAAGAGTGCCCAGGTTTACTAGGAAGGGAGCCAAAGGCTTTATAGGTATGGAATTTTGAATGTAATTATTCAGAAAAATCCATGTATGCAGATCCTTATATAAAACATCAGGGAACTGAGCAGTCCATGCTGGGGAGAAGTGAGAAATCAGCTCTGTGGATATGAAGCATGATTGGCTATTCGAACTTCATAGCAATTTCAATTAAGTAACACAATGTATCCTTGTAAAGAGTCAGGGAAATAAAGCAAAGAATACTGCTAAGGCTTGTTGAGTACTCCCTCTGTGGTGGGTGCTGTTCATAACAATTTATCTTTCCCTAAGAGGACTCAAACTTGTGCTTTTCTTGCCTCATCCTTTTGAATAGCTGTGATTATATGCCTGTTTTGCCAGCATAGATATATATTTTAATTCTTAAAATATTCCTAGGACCAGTTACCATCATTACCTTCATTTTACAGAAGAAGAAATTGCACAAAGCTAGAGTTCAGTCCACAGTTAAGGAATTGACAGAGCCTAGTTAAAAATCAATATATTGGATTTCTATCTGAGCTTTTAAACACTACATCCACTCGTGAAAAGGGGGTTTATTTCAGTAAATATTGATGCCCACTTGGACAGTGCCTGTGTTCGAACCAGTCATCTGATGTCCTACCACAGCTCTAATTTGGAGAGTGTCCTAATTTACTGTACCTCCAAAGTCACTGCAAGTTTCCCTCTTGAATAAATGAAAAATATCAGTGGCTTTCAACTAACTGACTCAAGCACTTTGATAGAGCAGGGCAGGAAGGCTTCATCAAGGAGCCCTATAGAATTATCTGGATGAAGTTAATACTGCCATTCTCTGTGTGCCAGTTCTCATGGCTTCTTCGTGGTCCCATGCTGACCAAAGATGATAGATGTGATCTCAATGCTGAGTCAGCATTATAACCTTCAGGGAGAGAGTTCTAAGTTGTCTCCAAGTAATGCAAACAAACAGGTTTGCTGGCAAATAGTTAAGAGAAAGATTGCTTCTGCTAATTTTATGGTTCTTTGAAACTTGCAAGCAATGAACATTCAATCCCCCATTGACAGTTGTTCAGAGGAAGGCTCTTTGAAAATGCCATTCATTATCTTGATAGCATTGGGCTTTAGGGAAAGGAGACAATGCAGAGGGAACTTT
This sequence comes from Zapus hudsonius, assembly GCA_004024765.1. NCBI lineage: Eukaryota > Metazoa > Chordata > Mammalia > Rodentia > Dipodidae > Zapus > Zapus hudsonius. The sequence goes on from PVHP010002385.1 coordinate 87,841, forward strand.
CTTGAAGGAGTGAAGTGTCTCTCCCTCATCAAGCTGGCCAATGCATCTCCAGCTTATCTAATGGATCTTGCAGTTCCACTGGAGTCATCGAATACACATTTGCTCATGACTACCATTGTCAGGAATGATCTTTCTCCTTACTCTGCTGGCAGGTTCTAAGAAGCAGGGAAGACTTACAGGCTTGCTTCTTAGATTAGACTTCAACAGTTGAACTAAGCCACCCCACTACTCTCTACTTCCATTGGATCTTCCTTCTCTCAATTGTGTGTAAGTGTATGTGAAAGGGAGAGAATAGGAGACGGTGAGATTTGATAAGGCGAGTTTTGTAGACATGACTCAGAGTAATTTGAAGAGCCCAGCTGGGAAAGAAACATGTGTTGTTTTCATTAGAAACTTCCCACATTTGTCAGGAGATATGGTACCAATTCTCTTACACACTGAAATAATGTAGAATGATTAATTTCTCTCCCTGTCCATAAAATTAATCACAGCTATTGACTGAAAACTGCTTTAAACACCCTTCTCTGCAGAAGAGTCTATACAATGAGCCCCGTGGTCTAGTGGATTAGGTTTACAAGCAACTCTGAATTTCTTGGAACCACTCTTAACTAAAATAGTAGGCTAGAGAGTCATTATTTTGAGAACTCTCAGAAGCTCTGCTGAGTATATAGTTAAAGCTTTTTGAGGTCTCAACAGACTTAAGAGATATTTATTACTTGTCTCCTCCTGTATGGGATAGCCAATTGGCCACCAGATTGTTTCTGTTTTGCAATCTTGTTGGGAGAAATGAGGCTACAAAACCATTTTTGTTATTAGATACAGCAAGTCTTGTCTCCTTTAGGGTGTCTCTGAATTTTGTTAGCATTTATTCAGCTTATCTTCTCCTACTCATACATGATCATGTGCACACAGGAAACCATTGAAAGATTCCTAGCCACTGGTCTGTCTGCAGCTAGATGATGAACATGTTGCCATTGCATAACTGGGGACACCTTTTCTCCAGGCTCTGTCTTCTTCATTGTCATTATGCTCCAGAGAAAGTCTCCAGCAGGAGGCCCTTATGAACTCTGTCCACCTTGGTCTCAAAGTCAATACTGTGTGTGCAGGTCATAGTTCCATAGCAAACAATGCTAAAACTGATTGGATTAAAATATAATTTTATCACATTGCACTCTCTGTGGATAAGGAATGTGGGTAAAATTGACAATGCAATTCTATCTATTTGATAGTAACTGAGGTCACTTGGGGATTTGCAGATCCACTGAAGGGTGGTCTGGTCTTGGAGGGTCCAGGATAGCTTCATGCACATATCTGGAATTCTGGCACATACTCAGAGTACCTGCACACGGGCTATTTAGCATGGCTGCCTGGAGATAGGTGATAGTTTTTTTTTTATTTTTCTATAGGATCAGAGATCGCAGGATATGTTCCAAAAACTACCCTCCCATCCATGATTAAGCAAGTGACTTTAAATAACCTCAGTGGACAGAAAAATACACATTGGAAAGAGGTTGGGATTCTAATAGGAAGAAGGGTTGGTTGGAGGGAAAGGGGAAGAGAGATGATAAATGGAGAGAATGGGATTAAAATGTATTGTATTTGGTATAAAAGTGCATATATTTGTGCGTGTTTGTATGCATATAAATATATCAACCTTACATATGAGAAAAAAGAAAACTGTATCTGTATCTAACTTGTACTTTCTTGTTCCTCCTAGTATATGTTAATGAATATATGCACATGCACATGGGTTAGCTTTCAGGGGTGTGTAAGAAAAATATATGCAAATATTAGGTGTTTCCTTTCTTATTTGTGTAGCTGCATCTTAACCTCAGCATTATAATTTGGTCATGATTCTTGTATTAAAAATCTTCAAGTAAGAGGATCATATATTCAATTACATAGTTTTATCTAATGTATTAAAAGTAACCAACAGTTAGCACACTTAGGACACAATAAAAGTGAAGATGAAATGATATGCATACTTTTCCTATGTATATTTTAGACCAAGTGTTCAGGCTTGTATTGGGGATGTTAGAAGAATTTCAGTCCTTGAACTTCATCTCTATTGGAAGTTCTTGATACTGCTTTGTGTTTAAGCTTATCTATTCCAGACTCCTCACTGAAAAATAGAGAGAAGGAATGTTGTGATTCCTGCATTAACTTATCCACCTCTCCACAGAAAGTTAAATGATGCCATACCTGACAGAGTGCTGTGCCACACATGGTCTTTTTAGTCTTGTGGCATGCCCAGTAAGACAGTTTGTCATCACTTAGGAATTTGTCCCTAATGTGGGTGTCGGGATGTCTTGCTATCTTCCTTTTGCATTTATACACCTGAAAGTAGCTGAAAACTACAATTTACCTTAGCATAGTCAGAACGCCTAAGTATATCTAATCTATCAAGAGAAAAAAACAAACAAAAATGAAATTTTCATGTAAGATATATCCTTATAAACTGGCAGTCTTCTATTTTGATCTGAAAATAGTGGTGTCACACAGCAAGTGTGATTATGAATGAAGAGTTTGTACTTTGTCACTGACCACAGCATATGTCTAAATTAATATATTAAAATTCTGAAGCTACTAGGAATCAAAAAGTTATTTGATAAATTATAACCATGGGAAATCAAGTAAATTAGACGAATGTTTTCAAATTAACTATTAGTTAATATTCATTGAAATAAACCCATTTAATTTCTTTTGAATCCGATAGATTTGAAATGGAGCTAATTAATTTGGGAAATATGCTGTACAATGTTTGCTGGGATCTTCTATCCCAACACTCATGGCTCTCAGAAGCAAACAGAATACCAAACTGGAAATATGCTGATTTGGCACATTGAAAAGGTTCCCCCCCCAGGGGAGTAAATTAACAAAGATACAAATAGTCAAGGCAGCTAGAGAGCTGGAAGGCTCCTTTTGTCTATATTTAGCCCTAGATAAAAGTTCATAATGCACTTTAAAGATAAGATTTGCCAGTGCTAGGAAGATTGTAAGTTTTTAGTATATATAATGTGATTGGGAGTGGTGGACATCATGTATGGACTATTAGCTTTTCATTTTGTTGGAAATGAGTCTTAAGATGCATTTTTTAAATTTTCTTAAAGCAAACATATATTAGATATATGCATTTCTTTCTGCTGCTTCAAGATTGGCTTATGAGACTTTGTCCACACCTTCAGACTGATAAAAGAAAGGAAGCATATTTTTATTATCAAATAATCGAAAAGGTCACAGACCTATGTTCAAGAAATACACAATCCTGTTTAGAACCTGCTGAATGCAAATGATGTGTCTGAATTATTTCAGATTCACGTTTTTCCATCCCTTTGTTAACATATTTCCATGTCTGCTTTCACTGTTTATTGGGTTTGTGTTTTAAGTTTAGTGCCCTTTTAAGTGTCTTTAGGTCTTGTGT